>CM075882.1:8878640-9100537 GCA_038021265.1 Cyprinella venusta
AGCTATATATTAAGCTATATAAAAGCTCCAAGGAGTAAGTAAGCAAAAGTGCATTTCACATTTAATATAGTTAAACCTGGGTTATTCTATATTTATTCTAAACAGTCATAAAAAATCATGATAAATCATTTATAACAAACACTGCAATATTCCATTAAACAAATTGTCAATATTAATTTCAGATTACCAAGAAATTTAAAATAATTCATCATTTACTCACCCTCATGTTTTTCCACATCTATATCAGTTTCTTTGTTCTGTTGAACACAAAATAATATATTTTGAAGAATGTTGGTAAACCAAACAGTTGACGGTAGCCATTGACCGAAAAACACAAACCATGGAAGTCAATGGTAACTGTATTGTTTCCAACATTCTTCAAAATATCTTCCTTTGTGTTGAACAGAACAAAGAAACTCATACAGGTTTGGAACTCTTTGGAATTTTCTTTTTCCCAGTAAACTATCCCTTTGATGTGCTAATAGGTAGGCTTCCATGATAGATAGGCACCTATAGGTACTTCCATGAACCAAAAGGGGGCAGCATTTTACACATTATCTCCCTGCAACAAACCTCAGGAGTGATGCTGTGCAGCTGTAAGCTACTATTATTCCCAGACCACAGCTGTGCATATCGATATGATATAAGTCAACTAATCTTAATAACTAAATTCCTCTCCTTCCGGTTCAATGAGCAACCATGCTTTTCTTACGTAGCCCAATAGCTTCTTTACATTCACTGCATGTTTGACTTGTGCCAGATATCTCTATTATTATTGTATTGTTCTTGTAATTTATGCGACTTATAGTGTGGACATAACTGCATAACTGTAGGCTACTGTAAGTGAAAATGAGTTTATTAATCATATATGCAGGAAGAACATCAATATCTTTCAGGGCTTGCCTAAAAATAACACACACCTCATTTATCTCCTTGGAAACCATCTGCGCAACCTTAACACAGATGAGATGATATATACATTCTCAAAAGAGCCTTGCTGCAAATAAAAATGTGCCTATAATTAAAGTGATAATCCATGTCATTCATTTCACTTCCTATATTTGCCAGTTCTGTTTGGTCCAGTACGTTGTCCATTTAATGAATGTACCTCCTCCAAAAACCCTCTAAAGTTCATTATAGTATAACGCATAGAGGTCACATATCCGTCTAGAGGGTTAAGAGTCACCCACTCTTCTCTCATGTGCACAATCATATTTTAGTGTTCCCCCACACACAAAGTCCCAGGTAAAGGACATTCACATCGACAACGAGGTGACAAAGCTAGTAAAGTCATTCATTTTCAATGCAACTTGCTAATAATGATAATAATAATGTCAGTCTATTGGTTTAAAGTTATTAACACTGATTATAAGCTACTCGTTGCAAACAAACTGCAAATTGGGGACCCACTTTTACCAAAAGCACATGCTTTGGCATTCCTGAGGTATTGCTAGAAAGCTTAGTTACAAGTGAGAGTACAGATAAAATCGCTACCCGCGTGAACGCCACTTGTTCTATTCTGCACTGATCTCATAACTAAATGATTCCTAATGTTTGTTTCAGTGGCTCATAAACTCTCGCCGAGCAAATCTGAGCCAACAACGATCGTGCTGTGCAACATCGACCCGACGCAAGGCCGCATTTGACAAGAGAGAAGGAAATGATGCATATGGGGAAACAAACAGCAGAGAAAGAGATGAGAGAATGGGAGACGTGTCATGAAAAAAGGAGGAGAGAGATGCAGAGGAAGAGTGCGAGAGATGGACTGGGGTGCTGGGGATAAAAATAAACTGCAGGAGGAAGTAGATACGTAAAACGGGACGAGCGATTTAAAAATTAAAGATGGAGACGTGCCCTGTCTGCTTCGATCTGCTGTTAGAGAGAGAGAGAGAAAGTGAGGGCAAGACAGAGAGAGATAACGTTAGATTCCTGTAAGTTAGCGTATCGTAGTAGACGTTTATGTTCACTCTGCAGGGGAGAGAGAGAACTGCTGCCAGCCAGAAATAGTCTGTCTCTACACTCCAGTGAGTTTTACATCTGGCCTCTGCAAACATCTGGATAGACAGCATTTTAACAGCTGTTTCTTAGTCCTTAGTCTCGGTGGAGACTACTGAGTCTCATATGAACCTATTACTGTTTACCTATTTATTTCTGTACCTGTTTTTGTCTGTCTCCTGTGGCTTGGAGGTTTTTGTGGTGTTTTGTTAATAAACTGCCACACTGCACTTGGATCCTCCTCTTGCTTGTTTCTGAAACACTGAAATCCAGAACATCCAGCAGTGAGACTTATGCGTCTCCGACAAGGAAGTCCGCAGTAGAGAGGACTATGAACTGGACTTTATCGATCATGCTCTGTTGACAAACATGGCACAGAAAAGGAAAATAACATAGTCCACACAAGAGAAGGGGAAGACAAGACATGAATCATGACATTAACTTGTAATTTTGGTGATGTGCTGTTCGCACCCATTACTTCAGTCTTTAAAGGAGCTGTATGCACGAAATTTATTTCAATGAATTATACATTTTCCCTGATATGTCACAAGACATTAAGAAATCATGTTCATTTGAAATACTTATATCACTGACAACAGTAGTCCAGTGTCATTTAAAAAGTGAAGTTGCAGCCTTCAACTGATGTTGATGTTGTCATGTTGTGTTTTGTTCTGATGCGTCACCATCCACCGATCTACCAATCACGTAGTCAGTAGTGTTGCGGCATTCGGGTTTCCAGCTCTTCTCTAGTTTCCACAGTCGGAATCAGATAAAAAAAAAGTCTAATGTTGCGAAACCAAAAAAATAAAAAATAAATACTTGGTGACAAAGTCTGAAATAAATTATTAACAGAAAACAAAACTCACTGTGTAGGACTCATCACTTGCCATTGGAAGCTTCTTGTAGCAGCCTACATTCTAGCTGGATCCTGAAGCATATCTAGCAACCTCGAGTCAAGGGAGAATGGTGGGGGGATTGCAGTACCAGTTTTGGCCACAATCTTGCATATGGCTCCTTTAATACTACCAATATTGAGTCATTCTCCATTTTCTTTAGCCATCTGCTTTCTAATCGCTTTTGCAGTACTTTGCGGTACACAAGACTTGGGAAGCACATGATATGATCACATGACAAAAGCAAGGATATGGCAAACCAGGAAACATGGACATGGAACAAAAACCAAAACGTTACATCAACAAATTTTTGTCTAATTTGTGAGAAGCATCAGTAGGAATAATGTATTACTTTCATTATTACTATTAACGTAAATTAAAAACCTTGCAATTTATTTATGTAATATTATGTTAATTAATAATTCAGTCATGAGACTCTAGATATGCAGGCTGACTGGCCCTTTAAATGCTGTCTGTAAGCAATCACATCATTACCACATGGCATAAGCTGATATTGTAGCCAATGAGATTGCTTCTTTTAATGATCCCTCCCCCCAGCTACACCTGCCTAGATCTGCTATGAGGTTTACATGTCTATTCATGCAGCATCAGCAAACCTTACATGCTCACAGCAGCATGTGTATCTATTGGCAGTAGAAAGTCCATATATGTATACACACGTGTGTATGTGTATGCATCAGGCAAGCTACGAGTAATGTTTAGCCCTTGAAAGAAAGAGAAAGAAAGGGGAAAAGAAGGGGTGTGTTCATAACTACATGTTTCTATTTGTGTGTTTGTTCTTGTGTGCAAAATAAAGGACAGGGAGGACAGCAAATGAGAGAGGACTATAGAAACAGAGCTGACTGCTATCTCTAGGGAGAGTTCGGTCCAGGTGTTTCTGAAAGTGCGTCCAAGTGTGTGCCAATGTGCGTGTGTGAACCTTGAAAAGTGCTGAACGCCTCTGCGTCTGTGTGTGTCTGCGTGGCTACTTCTCCTGTTCAAGCTCAAACACACCCCTGGGACTCTGCAGTCAGGTGGACTCTGCCCTCATACACATGCAGTGCTGTTCCGCTCTGGTCTCTCCTGGTCCCAGCCTGTTGTCAGAAGCGTGAAACCACGTTTTCAGTTGTATTTATGAAACATGCTGCACGAACATCGAATGAACGTTGCTTGAGAAAACTAAACAGAAATCTACATAAACTTTTTGAAACACTGCAGTGCACTTCTTCATTTTGATGCTGAATGTGCATTAGAATGTACACTAAATTATAAATATACCCTATTTTTTTTGTTTTCTTCTTCAAGATATTTCTTCTATGAAATATCACACTGTGTTTAGGCATTCTGCAATTTTCTTACATGTTTGTCACTACTACATAAAGTGGCTGCATTATTCAAAACATCTACTTTTGCGTTCCTCAGTAGAAAGTAACTGATACAAGTTCAAAAGACACAATAGTGAATGGCCATCCTGATTTATTCAGGTCAATTGGGACACTTTTTACCACTGAGGCGACAAGGAAAAAAGTGAAAACTGAATTAACCCTATGACTGGTTCAGACCACAGTGTGTTTTGCCAACCCGATCTCACGACCAAATCATACGAATTCGACGAATGATTAAAAAGTGGCTAATTCGTAACAATTCATACTACCTCACTCATACAAATTAGTACGATTTTGCTAAATCGTACATATTTTACGAATTGGCCAATTCGTATGAATTCGTATGAATGACCTACCCCTTACCCCGCCACTAAACCTACCCATCACGTGGGTTTAGACAAATCGTACAAATTCGTACGAGTGAGGTCGTACGAATTAGCCACTTTTTAATCATTCGTCAAATTCGTGCGAATTGGTTGTGAGATAGCGTTGGTTTTTCCAGTGCACAGTTGTAGACTAATGCATGATAAAGACCACACCAAGAATGATGACTACAAAAAGATAATGATAACCATATTAGCATCCACACCAGTGGACAATATCATTCTGTTTCAACATGACATCATGACTTTTGCGTAAACATACACGCCACTTTCGAGTCAAGTGGCGTGTTATTTCTACGCATTTTGAGCTATCCGCGTGTATCCGCGTGTATGCATGTATATCTACGCCATTAACGTCCGAGTGATTCCGCGTGTCTGTACATGCCGTCAAATGTCCAGTCATAAATGCCATTAACCCCAGTGACGGTTAAGTTTAGGGATGGGGTTGAGGTAAGTCATATATTTACATATACAGTAATAACGTTAAGTCAACGGCGTTCAAAAACACGCTGAAAAGCGATTATGCGTCTTGATAGCACGCCAAAAATGGAAATACGAATTGGTGTGTCATACACACGCTACTTCATGAGATCAGTCTGTCTGTTTTGTCATCTGCCGCTTTAAATGCTAAATCTCTTTAAAGCATGATGGATTCTTATTGACTGTTAATGTTTCATCAGTTAAAAAAAAAAGTTGGAAAGTGATTCCAACAATATAATTTATCTGTGACATTATCTTTATAGTTGTGGCGTGGACTCTGCTCTTCTTTTACACTTAGAACATATTTTCATTATAGTTATCCTTAGTCTGAACGGACTTAATGCACAGATCAGTGCGAGCACACAGGACCTGAGTTCAGTCTCCCACACACATATTAGCATGCTAATACAGGCATGGTCTTTTAAAGGTCATGGAAAGGTCAGTAGGAAGTCAGAACATTTTTTCGCTCTCGCTCTAATTACTTTTCCCCTTCTTTAGATAAAAGGAAATATGTTAGAGGTTGGGTCCCGCTGGCATTGCTTGGGTTACTGCCGCAAGTTATTATGAACCTCAGAGACACACACACACACACACACGTATTATCAACAGCTCAGCAGGAGCAGGAGGCCGAGGTGGAGGAGGAGGAGGAGGACGTGAACAGGCCTGAATACATTTGAGATGTGAATGTTTCACATCTAATGTTACATTTACATAAGATGGTGCTGAGGAACATTTGGCACCTCCACAGCTGCCTGAGCCAAAACCAAACAGAACAGCGCATGGAGAAAATGCCTGGGTTTGAAAAGAGATTTGAATTCAGCGAGTGACAGAGAAGGAGATAGCCTAGAAGAGGAGAGAATGTGCGAAGGAGAGAAACTGTGGGGGAGAGTTAAATTGCATTGGCATTAGCTGTCAGACAGATGGTCACAAACTAGTGTCAACTAAAGAGTTGAAAAAAAAGCAAATAAATCATATTAGTTCAGTGGATAAAAAGCACATTGATTCATATACATCCTCATTGTAATTTATTTATCCAATCCAAAGTCATTTTCAGTATGCGCTCATTAAAAACCTGTCAGACAGACAGTTTAACTATTTTAAATCAGAAACACCCGTCACTAATTTTATTGTATCTTAAAGAGGTTATCTCTTTTGGGGTTGTATATCGAGAAAATGTTAGAGTTCCATGTTTAGTTCAATTTTTTAATGGAAAGAAAGCTGCAAACACGTTTTGTTTGGTAAGTGTTAGTTCTAGCACCTTCCACTCTGCATATCTGAGTGGGTTATAATCAATAACTGGTATTTTGGTCAGTTTCTCACACAAAGCTACTGTATGGTTTTGAAGATTTGAAGTCATATTATGATACTTTTGATATGATAGCCCACTTTTATGGGGCTTTTTTAATTTGCTTGACAGGTCTAGTTCCTTTCACTTTTATTATAATGAAAAGAGGTGTGCAAGATATCTTTCAAAAATTGTTTCACTAAAGGAAGAAAGTATCACAGTATCAAAATTTCAGTTGTCTGTACCAATATACCAGTGTCAATACCAGTTCTCAGTACCAGTTTTGGTATTATAGCGAAAACTTAACTATTTGGTTTATTTATTTTTGTTTTCTAATTATGAATTGCTTATATATAGAAAGCAAGCAAGAATGCTCCTTTTAATAAATATGCATGGAGCCAGGGTTGCCAGGTTTTTGCTACAAACCCAATGGGTCCACAAATGTTCCCTTTGCTGTAATCTGAATCTAGTGACAACTTCAAGTTTTTTTTTTTTTTTTTTTTGGTACCAGATCTGAAAGGGACTAATAGATTAGAGATGAAGTAAGGCCTTAAGAGACCCAGAGGACTCAGATGAGCCAAAACTGACCATGAATTTATGAGATATTTCAAAAAGGAGCTGAACCCATTTAATACAGTTCCTTTCAAACCAGGTTCAATTTGAGAAATATGAATATCCAACATCACATAATGACGCAGGTTATCTATACACATTTTGAGCTATCCGCGTGTATGCGTGTAGCCTATGTATACGCCGTTAAATGTCCGAGTGATTCCGCGTGTATGTACACAGCGTTAAATGTCCAAGCGAAATGAAGCAAAATGTAGATCGTCTACATCTGGGGAGCGATATATTTTTTTTTCCTACGATGGTAGGGGAAGACTTATAAATGCTATTTTCCCCAGTAATGGGTAGGTTTAGGGACGTGGTTGGGGTGGGTCATATATTTATATATACGGTAAAGTAATGTTAAGTCAACGGCATTCATAAACACACTGAAAAGCGATAACACATGTTGATAGCACGCCAAAAATGGAAATACGTATTGGCGTGTCATAAATACGCCATTTCATGAGATCAGTCTGGAATATCATGGTCCACCATGTCGAATGCAGAGCTGAGGTCACCAGCATCTGTTGTCAATGTCAAATAAATATAATTGAGATTCGGTACTGTGAAATACTCTGAATCCAGATTGAAACCTTGCATAGAATTTAGGTAAAGATAAGAATGACGTTGACGTAACACAACTTTTTCGAGAACTTTAAAGATGAAAGGTAAATTAGAAATGGGCTTATTGTATTTTTTAAGTAGCAGAATCAATATTTGGTTTCACAAGAGGTTTAATTTCACTTGGAAAAGCCCCCAGACTGAGCAATTTATTGAATTATATATATTGATTAGGCGCTCTCCATCTCTTTTTCTGTTTCTCTCTTTGTGTGTGTGGTACATCTTGGTCTGTACTATTCTAAAATGTTCTGGTTTAGAGTCCTCAGACAATTGGACGGTGAACATTGCATCAGCTCTTCAGACGTGATAGTCTAATTCATAAAAAAAATCTATTAAAGGCATACGAAATGGGGGAAGTTGGCCTTTTGATGCAGTGGAATTTTGAAATCAGAGCCCCAAAGGTTCAACTAAAATAATTTATTCACCTTCATCCAAAGCTGTATGACATTATGTGGAACAAAAACAAAGAGTTATGTTATATATTTAGAAACAAGCTGGTGCAAAACTCTAAGTGAGTCTGCATCAGTATTGATTCCACCAAATAGAAGGGTTCACATGAACTGTTGTATGGATGTGCCGTACACTCTCGCGCTGCAGTTCCTATACACAACAGGGAAGATTTCCAGCATGTCAAGAGAAGTAGGCAGGATTGATCGAACCTGTACTCTTTTAAAATGTCAAATGCTCTTTCTCTTGCCCCCAGAGGCTTATTCGATTGGAGCTGTAAAACTGCAGTAACACTAATATTGTCACCGTAACATAACAAATGTTGTGTTTTCATGTTTTATGGGGAGTTTCCACAGACGTAATGATTTGTATACTGTACAAACTGTATATTCCATCCCCTTACACTAACCACATACCTTTACCCATCACAGAAAACAACCTGTATTTCTACATTTTTTACAAAGCAAACAAACATCACTTAGCATGATTAAGCATAAGCTGTTTTCCTTATAAAATGTCCCCACAAAGACACGGATTTCGGATATTGCCATCTTTGGGGGGACATTTTGTCCCCCCATTCTCCTCACACCTTGCACTTGAACACAACACAACACTTACACCTTGCCATGTGCTTGACTGACCCTGTCACTCAAGGTTGCTATAACAACAAAACAGCTTCTGACTGGGTGTATGGGCAACAGTAATTTCTTCCTGCAGTGTTCTCGATATTTTTTCTGGCTATAGATTAAAAAAAAAAAAAGTTATGATGGAAGGTCTGGATACAGAATGTGCCATACAGCATAGACAATTTTGCACCTTGAATTAATGAGTGTGTAAAATATTAGTTTGTAGAAATAGTGCAGATTTAGGGCAGAGCGGTAAAAAAGGCTCAGAAATTCACCATTAACGCTCAACATTAACCCATTACTGTAATAGGTTGACTGACCTAAAGAGCAGTGAAGTAGAATAACCATGATGGACTTTTACAGACTCTCTCTCTCTCTCTTTCTCTCTCAAATTCTATCCACTGAGCTCTCATTACAAATTCACACTATCATCTCTAGGAAGGTTTAGCCAAAGGGTTTTTTCTTTATTTTTTTCTTCACATCAGCAGTCTAAAATTTCAGAACATGATCTTAAACTATTATCTTAACTATAATTTGGGTGAACAAAAAAAATCCATACTATTCAGTTTCGTTCTATATATGCAGAATATTGTATTATTTCAGAATAGTGTAGGTTCTATAAATATTCTTTTTTTCTCTGCTTTGATAAGATTTGATTAAAGATTCTATACTATTTTGTTAAATTGTCATGTTGCTCTGCTAAAGACCTTATTCTATTCCATATTCTATTCTTTTTTTTTTGTTACGTTTTAATATTTCTAGCCTGTTTTTATTCTATTCAAGATTCCATTCCAATTTTCTCTTTAGAGAACATAGTAGTATCTATGCAAACTATTCTATTCTTTTCTGTTTGATAGAAATGAATTGATTCTCTATTGAGCATGATTCTCTATTGATAACAATACCATATTCCTTTCACAACTTTAGCACTCTCTAGGTTTATTTCCATACTGTGTTGCTATAGTGGTCTAGAGAGAGTGTTTTAGATTCTATACGGTCTCTCCAAATCTTCAATATCCTCTTTAAATGAACTTCCTACTCCCCTGTGTGTAAGAGTCTATCAGTGAGGAAAATCTAATGAAGGAGTGGAGAGATAGTGGGGTTTAGCCAGGTTCAGTGACAGCAGATAAACAGCCACTGCTTGGCTACAACATCTCCACGGGCTCCGGCGGCACAGAGATCAACCATGCAGAGCTTTTTTCTGCTGACACAGTGCTATGACACTCGAGAAAAAAAGATAAGAGGGATGAAAGAGAGAAAAGAATACCATTGGCAAACAAAGCGCCTAGACTCTTCTTTGTAGGAAAAAATGTGATAAAAGGATGATTTTCTAAGACCTAAAGGAGGTGGAAATTCAATGGAAGTCAATGAAACTCCATCCCAACATTGGCATATTCTTCTATTTGGTGCTATTAGACAAGCTAAATAAAACATAACATTATAATGTATAAAAACATTATGAATGAATACAGGTAGACACTTAAAATATGATTCTAAATTGCTCATATCCCATAAATAATACCATTTTCCAGAGCAAATTTATTCTCTACAACAGAGGAAAAAAAATCTTAAATATACGAAAAACAAAAATATCATATGATGTATCATTTTTATAGGCCTAAATATAATAGCAATATTAATAAAAAAATCGTACTAATAAATACAATATTAAAGTTTATACTGAATATAATGACTAAAATTACTAATAAAATATTGAAATAAATAAAATAATTATGATATTAAAATACAGTTTTATAGTAAATATAATAGCAATATTAATGACAAATTCTTACTAATAAATACGATACTAAAGTTTGTTAACGACTAATATTACAAATAAAATATTACATATAACATTAAAAATAAATACTTAAAAAATCAGATAGAATTGAATTTTACACTAAATTCTGTATATTAAATATAAAATAAAAACCAAAAACTTTTATTTGTCCCAAGTTCCCAACCAACCTTTACTCAACCTTTCAAAACAAGCTTGCTTCCCTTTTTCTTTTAATAAAGGCGTCTTACCTTTACTGAGGGTTCCTGAGACGAGCCTCTGAAGGGACTGAATGAGCTTTAGCACCCCCTGTCTGCAGCGGCTGGTACAGCCAGCCATGATGAGAGAGACCTCGAGGGTGCACAGAAAGCCCCTGCAAAAGCCCAAACACAGCAAAGAGCTCCTTTCACCAGCGGTGCTCACAGACGAGGCGCACGTCCCATACGAGCCTCTCTGTGGACTCCAGAGTGCTTCTCACGTCACGGTCTCCAGTCCCACTAGAGCTGCGCTTTAACCAATGGGTACCAAGTCCAAGAATGAGATGACCAGGATGCCCTCCGTCCAGCTTTCGACCACTCTCCCCGCACACTCTCACTCACACAAACACACACAAGATGCTCACAAAGTGCCTACTGAACCTGTTTTTCCTCTGTGCCAACTAAAAGGAGACTTGCTGAAACAGCCAAGTACTGATGTGCAAAAGTTCGAGAAGGAAAAGTTGGTGAGCGTTGCAGGCTCAAAGCTCAGAGACCGACCTGATGAATTATTAAGTGGATGGCAAGAGCCCGCTGCTGTGCTACACGAACTAAGAACTGCTCGAAGGATGTGGAGTGTCCATGGAGACAAAAGAGTGGCTTTCCTTTTCTTTCCCGCTGATTCTGGTTACGCCTCTGTCTCTCTCATCCTCTGGTTGTGTGAGAGTGTGGTGTGTGTTGTGGCTAAAAGTCGTTGGTCTGCTGCAGTGTTTCCGACTGCTCTGTGCTGCTGGACAGATCCCTGCAGCATAAAATAAGAGACAAGTGCTGTCTCTCTCCCTCTATCTCTCTCTCTCTCTCTCTCTCTCTCTCTCTCTCTCTCTCTCTCTCTCTCTCAGAAAGCATTTCGTGCACACCTCTCTCACTCTCGCTTTGCATGGTTAAAAATAGTAGAATAGAATGGATCAGTAACGATAATCTATTATAAACTATTTATATTTCGCTGCATTCTAACATATTCTATTAGCTTAAGTCTATTCTATTCTATAATTTTAAATTCTACGCTATTCTGTTAAAGATAATATTTCATTACCATTTATTTTTCCATTCTATTCTTCTAGTCTGTATATATTAAAGGGGACCTATTATGCAAAATTCACTTTAAGATGGTGTTCAAACATTAATGTGTGTAGACAGCGTGTGTACTATAATGATAAAAATGCACCCGCTCGTCTTTGTTGAATCCCCATAAAATAACAAGTTTGCAGATTGTATCTCTTGTGATGTCACAGATGATTAGGCCCTGCCCATGACTGCTGACAGACTCTGCCCTATTAGCATAGACCTGCCCCGATAGGCTCTATGCACAACTTACTTCCGCATTCTGTTTGAACAGGTCTCATCGCTTCCGGTCCAGGTCTTTTGTATGTGCTTCATGATTTTTTTTTTTTTTGCGGTTTTACTCAAGATAACTTAAAAGGAGCGAGCAAAGATTAGAATAATCAATGTCCCTCACATGTGCAGATTGATTTTTTTTTTCTTCTTCACAGTAACGCTTAGATAGTTAAATGGAATAAAACGCCAATAACAAAGTGAACTAGGTAGGTTAGCTGATTACCTCAGAAATCCATAGATGTCGTAGTCAGTTCTTACGGCCGTTAACACTTTCTATGACAAGCGGATGCGATGAGACCTGTTTTCCGGTTTGGTCACGTGACGCTCCGCATAAAGCCTATTGAGCTGTACACGTTTATCTTCTCGCCAGAGCACTTAACAGCAGCATTCAAGTAAGAAATGAAATTATTAAAGCTATACTAAAGTTATTCAGTTAAGACCAGTAAGGGATTTTCTGTTTTTTTCTTATGTTGTTTGTTTCACTAAATTCTAAATTCAATTGAACTAAATTTAATTGAATATACTTTATAACTTTCCATTAGTGTTAAAGATTATATTCAGAATATCAATATCGTTTTGCTATAGGTAAAATATTGCTTGTTTGAAATGTTTTTTTTTTAACCCCAAAATTCCCACGTACAACCCACTCCAACCTCTTACCCTCATTTGTCATCATTGCCCGAACTGAGGGGAAACCAAAATAGTCAGACAGAATACGAGGAAAGTGACAGAGAATGAGGGAAGAGGTAATGAGAAGTGACAGTTCTGATAGATGGCAGGATGATGCCGGAGGAATGAGACGGATAAAGTTAAGAGGAAATATGAAGGAAAAATGCAATGTTCTTTCTCTGGAAAAGTATTCTCTAGAGAAAAAAGACCCTGATAATATCCACAAGGGTTTCAGAAGAGATTTCAACATTGTCTCAAACTGTGCTCAGATGTGCCAAGATACCATAAGTCAAGATATTTGTATCTTTGTACATGTCAACAACTGTTTAATTTTTATTTGTATTCCTTCTAAGGACACATCTGAAACAAAGCTGAGACCTGAGAGCTCCTTGGAAACAATAAGCATACGGTAAAATTTACCTTTAGGCATAAAGCGATTTTTTTTAATGTCACTTTAAATATAACAGTTGTGTGATAATTGTCTATTTGTTTCTTTGTTTGAAATATTTCTTTCAGTGGGAGGTTTGTAAAGGTTAGGTTTAGCATGTCCCCAGAGCAGATGCTTCTTATTCTATTAGACATGCTCAGAAAAGCCCTTTTATGTCCTGTGCTGCATATTGAAATATTTTTGGACTATGTGGGTGGAAGTGCAAAGTGGATTGAGAGCTGCAAGACAGAGTGAGAGTTTTGTATTTATTGATTAGGAGATTTAATTACATAAGAATTTAGAATTCATTCTCCAGTTTTCCTTTTGTATTTCATTTCTACCTCTGCAAGATTCTGAATCATTTATGTGCACAGATGAAACTAAAAGAAGTTATATTCCTACCTAAAACAATAAAGAAAAATATGTTATCATTATCACATACTGGTAATTATGAAGTAACATGTGCAGTAAAACTGTGTAGTAACAGTGCAGACGTTCACAATATGCAGCAGTCATCTTTAAAGCATTTCAGAATACTTGTGTTGGTGTGTTTTATGTTGTAAGAAAGCCGCAGGATTCATTCAAAGCAGGAGTATCAGCTCACAAAAGCTGCAGTGATGTTCAGTACAGAACTCTGCAGGTTTAACACCCCTATTTCTGCAAGCTGCTTGATACATTTGACGCAGTCAAATTGCATTTGAAGAGGAAAACAATGATATATTTAGGGAAAAAAAAGCATGTTATATATGTGTTCTTGGATAAGTGCTTCATAATGCATTCTTATGTTATGAGCATTGTGTTCTTAAAGGGATAGTTAGCCCAAAAATGAAAATTTGCTGTTAATGTAATCACCCTCAGGCCATCCAAGATGATTATGTATGAATATGTAAATTTTTATTTTTGGGCGAACTATCCCTTTTTAATTGTTTATATTATATTACAGCCTTCCTGCAGCTCAAATTGGCGGGGAATCATAGGGAAAGCAAGAACTAATAAGAATGTAAATGTGTACCTTGAAATGCAATGTAAGTTTTGGATAAAAGTGTCTGCCAAATGCATACATTTATTAATACATCTTGAATTGGTAGACTGACATCTAGAATAGGGCCATTAATAATAATAACAAATAATAATAATAATTTGTTAAATTTATATAGCACTTCTCATGTTACTCAAAGCACTTCATATATAAGGGGAATCTCCTCAACCACCACCAATATAATATAATTTAATAGTAATGTAAATCTAAAATCGGGAGACTACATATTTAATATTGCTGTTTAATATAAAGGGTAAAATATATTATTAATTTTAACTAAAACATTAAAAAAAAAATAAAGCAGAATCTAAATATGTAGACTCAATAGGCACAATATACCCTTTGGCACATTTGGATAAAAGTATTTGCAACATCTTATTAAGCTGAAAAGTATTTTTTTGTACTTTTTTTCTGAGAATAAAAGAATTTAACACTCATTCCTGAGGTACTTAAAAAATGTACTCTTTCCTCCACCATTTTGAATGTATGATGCAATATCTCAAAACAACAAAGAGGTATAAAGACAATAATTCAATGGAAAAAAAAAAATAGAAGTCATTGGTTGTCTTCTAAGTTTTATATACTTGAGAAAGTGGCTCCTAAAATATTAAGCACCAAAACATCTCCTTCCAAGTCTGTGCACCTAAAAATTTCTAAATGTTCCTTGAAACACACAGACTCAGACCAGCACTCAGTTGCCATTGCATCACACTGTCTGAGAGCACCCATCTCAGGCAATTTTTTTTTACTTCTAACCATTTAATGAAGCTGCCACAGCTCACATTTACACACAAACACACAGTGATAAACGCACACACGCTTAGGGCAAGAAACTGCACTCAGCACTGTTGAATTAACCTTCAGACTTCTCTTTAGCTCCCTTGCATCTGTTGTATCCCACTGCACTGAACGACACAGTCTTCTGGACAGCTAAGAGCACTATAGTGTGAAATTATAATTAAAGAAGTGCATCTATTATAACTGAGCTTTTTAAAATACTTTAAATCTAAGGATGATTATGAGCTTTTAAGAGTATATTTCATAGACACAGACTTCCAAATAATCATAGATCATGTATGAGTCAGAACTGCTGTATTTTTTATGTACCATTTCAGACAGAAGCAGTAGGTACAACAAAACACATTATTTTGAGTAAAAAATGTAAATAAAACAATATAATAATATTGCCCACCTGAAGAGTGTGCTTGCTGGCGGACAGACTTTCAGTTTCAGTCAGACTGTACTGACCGAGATGTGTACTTTCAAATGGGAACTCACTCTGTTTTGTCACAGGTTAAGCAACCACTGGCATTATTGAAGATTGACTGAGTTGTTCTTCAACAACCCAGCAACCAAAATCTGCGACCTGGAAGATCATGACATGCCTAACTTAAGGGTCCGAGTGTTAGCTGCCTAAATGACGGAGATATGCTTCAGTCTATCTGTATATGTGCGGAAAATTACTGGATTTATCTATTTCGTAGCCAATCAGAAGCATTCAACCTGAAGCAAGGACGTGGTTAAAAACTTGGCGAAGGGTGTGATCTTTGTATCTATAACCGGGACTGCCTACGAACTCCATGTGAGTCTTGAAGCTGACTTCTGCTGATGAAACTGCAAAATATCTTCAGTAAATCTTTTCTTATTTTTTTTTTATAATTCTGACACCGGGTCTTCATTCATCATATCTGGTTCTGGGTCTTTGACTGTCAATCCCTTTACATCTCCCTGTCACTTCAGGGGACACTATACCCCTAACAAGTGGAGTTCACAGGAAAATCTCGAAACGAGAGGAGATCTAGTAATACTAATATATATATATATATATATATATATTATCAAGGAGGCTCACAGAAAGTCAATGACCTGAATGTATCCGATGGGAGCTCTACGAACAGAGGCCTCAGCAAGACAAATCTCTAAAATGAGAAGAGGCCTAACTACATTCTGCTCTAAGGACTGCTTACAAGGAGGCTCACAAAAGAGTCTGACTCGAGACCGCTATCCAAGCGGAGCTCTGGGGAGCGGAAGTCTCAGCACGATGACTCTTTAAATCAAGAGGAAACCTAACAACGCTCAAGGGTGGTTCCACCAAGGAGGCTCACAGTGAGCAATGCAACCCGCCGTAGTTACCGTGACCGAGTTCTAAGAATGGAGGCCTCAGCAAGACGACTCTCCAAAGCGAGAAGAAAAGACATGTCAACTACTTAGTTAGAGTATAAATAGACTTGTCTGCTTAATTTCTAATAGCAATTTATTATGATGGTCTGCCAACAGACATTTTGTTGACTAAGTAGGACGCATGCCAACATATTCTACTAACTCTAACCCTCACCTGGCTAACAGTCTACTACGATCTACTAATATGAGTTAGTTGACATGTAGTAACAGAGTTACTTAAAGTTACCTACAGAACAAAACTATTTTCAGAAAGTCTTAATATACACATTTCTTTCCTTTTCAAGATAATAAATCTTGATTTGAAAAATGTTTGATATTGTAGTTTACTAAAAAACAAGGAAAAAATGGAAATACAAAAGTGTGGGCCTTTTTGCAGCACTGACATCTTTGGAATACTTTGGCTTTTAACTTAGTTTATGGGGGAGAGCACAAGAGGTAATGTTAATGATCTTGATTGAGTTAATATAATAAAATAAGGTGGTGGTATGGCATAAATGTAGAGTAATTTATGAAGAGATGTAATAATACATTGGACTGTGAGATAAAGCAAGACTAATTTGCACTCACAAGTCAAATTTATAAAGCTATATGACACCTAATGGATAACACCACACCACTCCTATGCTATCCTGCTACAACTGAAAATGCAGTCAGGTAAAGTAAGATACCACAGCTTCTATTTAGCACAGCGTTATATGTGATAATGGACAGAGTGTGTGTCATTTGATAGGTGACAGATAGCAGGTGTCAGCCAGTTGTGGCACCATCTCAAAAGTGAACTGGAGGTAGGTTTAAAACTGACACAAAGGTACATGTGGGATTGTGCATAGGTCAAGAAGACAAAAAAAAAAATAGGCATACGTGAAGAAGCTTCAGCTTCTTGTGGACTCAATTGCTTGCAAAATACCAGGATTTGAGAGGGTAATGCCAATGCAGCAAGTATCCACTATCTCCTTGTGTGCTGCAAGGAATCTGAGTTAAACCTAATATCACCTGAAGTAAAAATAGACACTGTCTTGTAGTTTCTGACTTGCATGTATGCCCCTGAATGAAACCATGTGATCTTCTATCCCCCACCCACCTTAGTCCTCTCTCTCCTCCATTTTATTTTCTCTCTACACATTATAAACAATTCTTAGAAACATACAATCCACTGTGCAGGCTTTTTCTAACACCTATAGCCCAGAAATATCCCAGGCTTATTTTACATTACAAGCGAGAGACATAACGTTGTGCTCGTTTCACTCATATTCACTCGTTTAGGTAATTGTTTTCTTCATGTTCCCCTGGGGGAAAGAATGTGTGCTTTAATCATGCTGCTTCTCTTCAGCGCTCTGACCATCCATGTCCAAGAGAAATCCCTCCAGGCTCTTTCTGTCATCATAATCTTGCTTAACGTGGATGTTTTTTCCTGGTTGATGGTCTCATGCGATTGGCCACGTTCTGCCGTTTTACACTTTTGGGGTTCTTTGGAGCCATATGAAGGTCTGTATTGCATTACACTCTAAATAAAGCTTCCTAAAAGAGGCTTCTGTAATGCCACAAAAGATGCATTTTGGGTTCAACAAAGAACCTTTAACATCCATGGACATTTTCCACTACACAGGTTCTTTAACAGTGGGAAAAGGTTCTTCAGATTATTAAAATGTTCTTAAGTTGATGCATGGAGAGCATTTGTGGAACCAACAGTTTGTGTTACTTGAATATTGCAGTAGGAGTGCTCCTTGATGATTGGACCTTAGTGTCATGTGACTGCTTACATCAGCACATTTCAGCTGCCCTGAACAGAAACGGTGAAATAATCAAAGTTTGGCTCTTGTGAGTAAAATAGAGCACATGTTTTTTACGATCATTAATTATGAAAGACTAAGAGTAAGCAATGGAGATGCTGGCATAAGGACATTTACATAGAAATCAATGCTGAGAGGTTTACGGGCAGGGAGATCCAAGAGAGTTTTTGGGCTAAAGTTACAGAGAGCACAAACACTATAACACTCAAAATCATAGTTATGTAACCGACGGAGACAGACCGCTTTTAGAAAACAGTGTTTCATACCTCACTGGGCCGAGGACATTTTCACTGACTCGCTCTCTTTTTCTCTGAGTCATATAGTGCTTCTTGTTGTAATATTTGGTTATGACTTTCATAACTCATCCTCTGAGAGAGAAAAAAAGCGATCCACATAGTGTCCATGAACAACACACTCACATTAACACACAAACAAATCCATTTCCAAAGCTCTCCAGGGGGTAAAAACTGCCACAGGTATAATATTGTTTTGTGCATGCCATTTGTATGGTGTAATAAAAGTTAATTAAGATCTTATTTTTTTAATGTTCAACAGAAGAGTGAAAGTCATACGTTTTGGAATGAAATAAGTGTGTATTTATATGCTTTTCCTTTTGAGTGTGTACAATGATAGATTTTTCCTTTTTGGGAACTATGCCTTTAAGTTGTGAACAAAATCATTCTTTTGTACCAACACTTCTCGATGAACTTTTCGATATTCAAAATCGATCTGGATGATTTGTGTAATCTGAATCTAGAGTTCAGCTCGCTGGCTTAGTAGGGTACGTGTCAAGTGGACAACTTTTATGACACTTATAGTACTTTTGAGTATCTGTTTTAAGCTTAAAAGCTCCAGTTCACACTCATTGCAGGAGCATTAAAAAGAGCCACCAATATAAACATAATTATGTGCGTTTGAACATAAGGGATGTGCGTTTGAATATATGTGCACAGCATAAAAAAACAACCATCAACAAACTACTTGGCTGTTAAAGGGAGGGAGGCCTTCACTAGTGACACTTCAGGACTGTGTTGTCGTCATGTCCAGACGCAGGTCCTTCATTAGATCTGGATATGGCCTGGATCCGGCGGACTGCGGTAAACCTCGGGATAAACAGAGAGACTAATATTAGTGTAGATGCCATTCTTCTTATGATGTAACAAGTACATGGGAAGCGTTCCGGGTTCTGGCTAACCTAATCTATGCAGCCTTACATTGAATTATAGAAGTCTATAGTGTGTTGTGTGTATGGAAGTTCAAAGAGATGTGTTTTTAGCCTATAGCTTTGAACTGACAGATTGTGTCTTCTTCCCGGACAATGTAAGGAAGACAGTTCCAAGGTCATCTTTGATAATGCAGGTTACCAGAGCGCCGTATATTTATTGATCCTAGAAGCGGAGCCTAAAAAAATGCTCACGGTCCAACTAACTTCATTACCTCCTAAAACCAAGAGCAGAAATAATGTACTGTCCTCAACAAAACTTCACGCTGACTTCTCCTTCGATCTCTGTAACAACACTGCACACAAAACCGATGAAGCATAGTCGATCTTCTCTCTTGCTTTCTGTTTCTGCTTCAATTTTCAGGGATGAGCTGTGTTGTATACATGGAAAGATTGTAGAGGGGGAGCTTAATTCAATATTTTATGAAGGATGGTTGAAGGCAGACATGGTTTGCGTGTGTTAATATGCCATACCACTAATTTGTGCATATCTGCATGTGTAGGCTACAGTATGTGGTATCAAATGTGTGATCTATAATGAAGCTTTGCCTACATTAATTATCTTGTCTTATATAGGTACACACCCTGCATTATTTGTGAATTCCACGCTCCATACTTCTTTGTCTGTGAGGAGAAGTAATCGCTGAAGCTTTGTGTTGGGCCAGGACTCAGTGCTGTCAGTAATAATCTTTTATTTAGGGCCCTGCTTGCAAATGAAGAAGTGCTATTCCACCCCTTACACAGACGCTGCCCTCCTTCCCCGTCTCTCATATCTATACAGGTAGGTGAATAAAGGCTAATAACGTTAAAGAGCTGTTACTGAACTTAAGCTGAAAAAGGTGACAAGAGATCAAGTAACTAATAACAGCTCAAACCTCAGGAGGTACACCTTGTAATAAAAGTTTGCATGTACTTTAAAGTGATTGGATGAATGGTAATTACAAGATTTATGTATTCAGGTCTAATTACAGAAGAGAGAGAAGAGGCTTAAAATTTTAAACCTGCTCCATTTGACCATGAGAGGAAAGCCCTGTACGAATGAGAGGCCAGAAGTATCTTAAAAGCTTTCTTATACATATAGCTAAAAAGACTAAGAGAATTTACATAAGTAAATATATACAATATTTAACCATGTTATTTATTTTATTTTGATGCAAAATTAGTGTTAAAACATTCTATTGGTCATTGCATTAAAATACTATTTTATAAAATAATTTGGATGCTTTGTGACTAATGTCTCAGTTTTAAGGTCGATATCCATGAACTAGTTAGTTAGCAGACAGTTGGGATAAGGCTTTACTGCCATCTATTGGTTGTAGAGTGCTGCCAATACAGAGATTAAAGGGATAGTTCACCCAAAAATGAAAATTAGCCAGTGATTTATTCACCCTAAGTCATCCTAGACCTATGAAATTCTTATTTCAGACGAATACATTCGGAGTCCTATTTAAAAATGTCCTGGCTCTTCCAAGTATTATAATGGCAGTGCATTGCTGTTTTGAAGTCCATAAAAATGCTCCACACAGCTCCAGGGGGCTCCAAGCCTTCTGAAGCGAAGCGATGCGTTTGTTTGAGAAAAAATATCCATATGAAAAAGTTTATGAAGTATAAAAAATTGCTTCCGGCCAAACTAACATACAGATTCTACTTTAGCAATTCACTGCCATTGTAAAGCTTGGAAGAGTCAGGATTTTTTTTTTTTAATTATAACTTAGATTGTATTCTTCTGAAAAAAGAAGGTCATATACAAAAAGGATAACTTGAGGGTGAGTAAATCATTGGCTAATTTTCATTTTTGGGTGAGCTATCACTTAAGCCTAGTCTATGGCCCTTTAAACCTGATTAACAGAAATTAGCTTTCTCTGTCATGCGATTAAATAGATCTAGACTTAGCCTAGTCCAGGGTTTAATAAACTGATTTCCTGGAAAAGACTAGAGCAAGGACTAATTTGAAGCTTAAAGGGATAGTTCACCCAAAATTGATGGAGATATGAAAATTCTGTCAGTAATTTCTCACCCTCATGTTGTTCCAATCCCGCAAGACTTTCAATCATCTTCGGAACACAAATTAAGATATTTTTGATTAAATCTAATAGCTGGCTCAATCCTTCATAGACTGCAAGATAATTTCATCTGACGGCCCAGAAAAGTTAGAGCACTACGCCATCTGTCCAGATCCTTCAGTTTCCCATGTGTTGATAAGCTCTTTACAAGTTTTCAATATAGGCCTAGTTCAGGTCAGGGTACTGGGATGGCCATGCAGAAAAGTCATTTTGTTCTCAATCACTTTTGTTTGTGGTTGTTGATTTTTAACAGCTAACAGTAGGCTTATATGAATCAGTGAGTTATCAGACAGTAAGGAAAAGGTTATACTGCCATCTGTTGGTTTTATGTTACTCTTATTGCCCAAAGGTCTCATGCCACTAAATTCAATTAAGGTATTCAGATAAAAATTCACTGATGGGATAAATAAATAAATAAATAAAATGTGTGACCAAGCAGGCAAAAATAAAATAACCTTTGTAGTTCATTTACACAGTTTAACACAAGACTGTTTAGCAAATTACGTAGTTTAGCAAATTATTTAGTTTTAAAGTTAAACAAATACAATTGATTCGCATTTGATCCTCACACAGTGAATCCCGCTGGTCCTCTAATTTCGGCAGCGTTGTCACTAAAAACCTAGGGTCCTAGAAATGCGGTCCTAGAAGTGGGGTCCTGAAAATGCAGCCTCCGTTTTTGCAAGCAGATGCTCCTCCTCAGTTTCACTGTAACTTATCCAGAAACAAAAGTGAAAATAAGCAGGAGGGCGTGATTCAACTAACCACGCTGACGAGTAATTTCCTCATTAACCAGAACGGTCACGATGGGCGAATATCCCCTCACTGTCGAGGGAGACTGGGGAATTGAACACGCCAAAAGTGTGAAAAATAAACTTCTTATTTACTTTCAGAGTAAGAAGAAATCTCATGGAGGAGACTGCGACGTGCAATATAATCATGGCGAGAGCACTGCTACGATTATGTTCAAATCATCTGACAGTAAGTGCTACAAACAAAATGTTAATATAACACGTTTTTACATATTAGCAACGTTATAATAAGTAAATTAAATCAATCTGTTAAGATGGTATCATGATATTCAGAGCCATCAACTCAGGCACAACAACAATAACAAATAGTTTCCATTTTTATGAGAGCAAAATTTGTATTTTGATGTAGGCCTATCTGACTACGTCTTATTGTTTGTGTTTAAGTCCGAGATGCCGTACTCCTTCAGGAAGAACACATTATTACTATTGACAGTCAGAAATTCAAGCTGAAAGTGTACAAACCCAGCGATGCAGAGAAAAGAGCAGACACTGGACAAAAGGTGAGATATTACCACAAATTCCATCTCGACTGCATCAAGTCAATACTTTGAAGTTTGAACAATATGGTCTATCATAAAAAATTGAAAATTATTTTATGGGTCAAACATGTTTTATAGTTTCTTTAGAAATGGTTGTCAGTCTCAATATTGTTGAAAGAGGGTGGAGAGAACATGTAATGTTTTCTACATGTTTAGTTCTCCATAATGCTTTATATGTTTGTGTTCAGACGGAGCAGGCATGTGGAAATCAGAAACCAAGTAAGACAATCATCTGAACTTTGTCTCCAGCTGCTTGTGTCACTTGTTATTTTATGATTTAGGTTATCTTACTGTTATTACCCTTGTATCCCCCCCCCCCCAACAACAATCATTAACTGTATAATTGCCTATACAGGGAGTCTTAAAATAAAATACTTTCATTTATAAGAGAAGAATGTGTTGTGGTGTATCTGACTAAGCCTGCTCGTTTGCGTTTAAGGCAGAGATGACGAGCTATTCCAGGCAAAACATATCAATACAACTGACAGCCATCAAATCAAGTTGAACGAGTTCAAATCCAGTGATGCAGAGAAACAGGTAGACCGCAATGGACAAAGAGTGAGTAGACTTATTTTAAAATGCTAAATTAGGAACAACAGTGCTTTTCCAAATAAACAATGAACAAGTGCAACCCAAACCCTTTAGATTGTATGGTTGAGATAATAATAATAATAATAATAATAATTCATTACATTTATATAGCGCTTTTCTAGACACTCAAAGCGCTTCACATGGGGGGGGGGGGGGATCTCCTCAACCACCACCAATGTGTAGCATCCACCTGGATGATGCGACGGCAGCCATATTGCGCCAGAACGCCCACCACACACCAGCTTACTGGTGGAGAGGAGACAGTGATGAAGCCAATTGCTATATATGGGGATGATTAGGAGGCCATGATTGGCAGAGGCCACTGGGCAAATTTGGCCAGGATGACGGGGTTACACCCCTACTCTTTCGAAAGACATCCTGGGATTTTTTATGACCACAGAGAGTCAGGACCTCGGTTTAACGTCTCATCCGAAGGACGGTGCTCTTTTGACAGCATAGTGTCCCCATCACTTTACTGGGGCGTTAGGACCCACACAGACCACAGGGTGAGCACCCCCTGCTGGCCTCACTAACACCTCTTCCAGAGAACACGTCTTTGAGATGTAGGCACATTTTCTCTATAGGAAGATGGTTGTCATTTTTCTGTAATGTTTCAAAAGGTCTGAGATTAAAAAAGAACAAATAACTTGTCCAACTTGTTTAGTAGGGTTTCTATTTACATATTCTAAATGTTTTACATTTGTGTAGTTCCAGATGGGGCAGGCAAGTGAATATCAGGAACCAAGTAAGTAATCATCTGGAAATATGTAAATGTGATATTTTTATTGGTTAGGCTGTTTTACTGTTTTAGACAATGTTCATAAATCATTTTCATATTCAATTGTAAAGACATGAATCAGGTATTTACCTCATTGGTATAAAAATATTGAGGTTAGGTTAATTATAGGGGGACCTAAACAAGTCACTTTTAATTTTCCTGAAGGTCAAACTGTCCCGCAATTCAAGCTGGATGTGAAGAATCCTCAAGAGTCAAGTGCTGTGGTCCTGGAGGACCTTCCAGATGGTTTTAATTCAGATGTTGTGACTCTTTTGGTGGAGAACATGACAAGTCTTTCTGAAAAAGACTTTGGCATGGAATTAATACCAGAATTAGGAAAAGCAGTTGTGACATTTAAAAATCCTAGTGGTAAGTTTTTCTACTCATATAAAAATGTTGACTGAAAAATATTGATCACTTACAAATGATTGAAACCATTTCAAAACTGCACTCTTTAAACCTGCTATGTGTTCAAGGATATCATGATCAATCATCTGAACTTTGTGCCATCCGAAAAAGTGTTTGTTGCCATCTGTCGGTGTAGTGTAGGGTTGCCATTTGTCCCGGGATGTCCTGATTATTGGGCCTAATTTATTTGTCCCCCCACGGGTTCCCTCTTGTCCCGATTATTTAGTGCTACGCTAATCTGACTGATACGACAGCAACACGACACTTGAGAACGACCACGACACCGGTCATCATCCAGTCACTATAAATTGTGAATGAATTATCTAATCTTGATATAATCTAATTCTAAAAATCCCACATACTGATGCCCGTAAATTAGTTCAAATCTCCTGGAATCTAGAGCTGCACATGCGAGACAGAACATAGCCTACTGTATGTACGACATCGCCATCGCTTTTTTTTTGTTTTACAAAAAACTGGTTCGCAGAAATTAAATAACACCATTAATTCTTTATACCTACAGTTGCAGGACAGTTCCTTGAGGACAGCAGGACACATGAAAAGTTCAAGAAGAGTAATCTGAGGGCACGTGCACTGGAGAGAAGCACATGTGTGCGGGTGGAGAATCTTCCAGCTAAAGCCAACAACGAGATGCTGCTGGAGCTTTATTTTGAGAAAATTGGAGGTCAAGTAGAGGAAGTTATCACAATTCCAGCAGAACAAGCAGCCATTATTACCTTTAAGAAGGAAGAAGGTATAGTTCAAGTTTAGTTTTATTTATATAGCACATTTACAACAGCCACTAGGCTGACAAAAGTGCTTTACAGAACAACAATATTAAAAGAAGATATAACATGCATATCAACAAAAATAAAAGCAACATAGCTAAGAGTAACCATAAAACAGGAGTAGTAAAACAGTATCAGCCTCAAAAATAAATTAGTAAAACCGTCCGAAGAAAAGAATGAGCGTTTTGTACAAGCTTAGTACAATTTGAGGGTCATCTGCATGAAAATGAATGGACGCACCATGTTTCCTTATAATAGACCCCAGGGTTAGCATGTAGAGAGAAAAGAGATAGGGAGACAAAATTGAGCCATGTGGAAGGCCACAATGAGAAATTACCCATCTTTACTAAAAACTGACTGTCAGACAGTTATGACTGAAACCATTTAGCAGCTATTAGATCTAGACTAGCGTCTTAGGTGGGTCTAAAAGCTTCTGTTCTGAAATGTTTTCAGTCAAACCTGTCTGACAGAAAGTTTTTAGACCCTGTTTGGAGGCACTTGCATCCAATCACAAGAGGCACTTGTGATTGGATTCAATTAAGCAAAAATATAAATGTATATTTATAAATACATTTGCAATTGTTTGTAGACTTTGCTGTTATGGTCTAGATGGTAACATTTATTTACCTAATTTTGACAATATCATTGTCATTTATTCATTGTACATGCAACTTTTACTCTTTACAGCCAAAGAGAGAATTTTAAAGCAAGAGAATAACATCTGTGAAGTTCCTGTCAAGATATATTCCTACTTTAAATCACTGGATACAGTCTTGTATGGTGGCAACAGACCACAGTTGAAGCTGCCTGAACCCATTACAGTCAGTGTACATCCTGCCATCAGGAAGTTCCTCCATAAGAAAAGGGAGATTTCCTCTATTAAAGACCAGATGAGCTCACATTTCTGCAAAATAAACATGGACAAACCTGAAGCCTTGCTTAGTCCTGATCCAGCATTACTGAAACAGAAAGGAGTTACCAGAAGACACATTGATGACTGGAGTAAGAATGCCCATGATGCCTTCAAGAAAATAATCTCAAACTACACAACATCTGAGTGGCCGGTGTCACAGCCCTTGTGGTCTAAAGTGGAGAGTGATGTAAAGGATTTGGTGAAAGATAAGGTTTTCACAGATATGGATTCCTCTAATGGTGTACTGACACTGGCGGGAATGACTCATGAGATTACTGGACTGAAGCCCATCATGGAGAAAATTATAGAAAGAGCAACAAATGAAATAGAGAGAGAGAAGAACAGTGTGACAGACCATATGGAGATTTCTCCTGCCATGTACTCTCTGCTTTTACAAGATGGCCTGAAAACTGCTGTTTCTCCACAAATGCACATTGACTACAATAAAAAAATGAACAGACTAAATATGTCAGGAATTCATTCAGAAGTTCTTGCCTTCAAGAATTGGGTCCTTGAGAAGAAAATACATATGAAACAGAGCCCCTTAAACATTGACCGTTCAGTCCTGGAGTTCCTGAGATCAGTGAACTGTGATGAAATGTCCACAGATCTTTTTATATCTCATAGAATAACTGCTGTCTACACCATCGAGAATGGAGATGTTGTTGTGATTGGGAGCACAGAAAAAGCACTTGTTGAGGCAGAGAAGAGAGTGAATATGGTTCTTGCATCCAAAGAGCTCATTATAGAAGATCAGGGTGTCCTTCAAATGCCAGAGTGGCATGATCTCATAAAGCAAGTGCTAGAAATGTTTAATACTTCTAAAAAGAGATCTGTGTTTATTAATCAGAGAGGAAAAATAACAGTGACTGGATTCAGAGACCCAGTGATGGAGGTCAGTGATAACTTGGGACATTTCATTGAGAAACACACTAGAATTGAAGAGACCGTTCGTGTCAAATCACATGCAGCAGTTGAATTTATAAAAGAAAGAAAATCACAAAACTGGCAGCATTTAATGAAGTCTGATGAGATGAAAGTGAATTTTGATTCAAAAAGACCCCGGATCAAACTGTCTGGGAAGCGTGTATTTGTCCAGCCAGTTTTGACAGTCTTTAAAAGGTTGACAGATGCTCTTTACACAGACACACTCATCATTAAAAAGGCAGGAGCAAAGAAGTACTTCAAGGAACAGGGAAAAATGATGCTCTCAGTATTGTTGAAGGATAAAAGATATGTAGTGGTGCTCCAGGAAGACGACATGCTGGACGAGGAGGAGGATGAATTTACTCAGCGCAGTTTTGAAGATTTTGGCCAGGTCTCTTGTGAAGTTCGAACGCCAGGTGGAATAACTGTTACTGTCAGGATGGCAGACATTTGCAAGCTCAGTGTTGATGCTGTGGTTAATGCTGCTAATGAAGATCTGAAGCACATTGGTGGTGTAGCTTTCGCACTTCTACAAGCTGCCGGACCATGTCTACAGCAATACTCTGACCATTACGTAAAAGCAAATGGGTCTCTGAAGCCTGGAGATGCCATCATCACTGAAGCTGGTCGTCTTCCGTGTAAATATGTGGTACACGCCGTTGGACCTCGCTTCAGCGATTCAGACCGACAAACCACTGTGTTACGCCTGAGACGTGCTGTGAGGGAAAGCTTGAACCAGGCATCGAGCAAAAACTGCTCCTCTATTGCAATTCCAGTTATTAGTTCAGGGATATTTGGTTGTCCTCTTGAACTTTGCACTGAGTCAATCGCCAAGGAAGTCTGTGAATACATTGAAGATGTTAACCACAGAGGCTCCAGGAGCACATTCTCTGAGATTCACTTGGTTGACAATAATGGCAACAATGTAAAAGCCATGGCTCAAGCGGTCAGAAAGCAGTTTGCTGCTTATAACCCCAAAATGACTTTCCCTCAGCAAAACAAACCTCATGGGAATAGTAACTATGAACAAGGCTCTCGTGGTCGTGGTCGTGGCCGTGGTCGTGGCCGTGGAAACTTTGACCAAAGAAACCGTGAGTTTGAAGGTCCCAGAAGCTGGGGTAATAAACATTTTGAAGGACAGGCACACTCAAGCTCTAGTGAAAGATCGTATAATGTTGAAAGGTTGAGTGTTCTTGAGACCAAAACTACAAAAGTGGGACTAAAAATCTTTCTGAGCGAAGGAAACATCCAGGATGCACATGTAAGTGTAAATATTGAGTTTTTTGTTCCACAAAATATCTAACAATCCTAACAAGAAATAAAGAAAGAGAAAAAAACACAAAATTGCTTAAAAATATACCTTTAGAATTGTAAAATAAAATATAATCAAAAGGATAGTTCACCCAAAAATCAGAAGTCTGTCATTTATTTTACGCACCCTTATATCATTACAAACCTTCTGCTCCATAACAGAATTTACATTTTAGACTGAACTATCCCTTCAATGATACATTCTCTGAAAAATAGCATACAGGTCAGATCAAAGTGAGGTATTTTATAGTGTTTTTATGGTAATTGGGACCATTTCCTCAAAGTAGTATCTCCTTTTTTTTCTCCTGCAGGCTGATATCATCGTAAACACTATATCGGAGGACTTGGACCTCAGTAAAGGTGCCGTCTCCAAAGCACTCCTTCAGACTGCTGGCCATCAGCTCCAGTCAGAAATCCACAGAACTGCTCGCTCAGGCAAAATCAGTTATGGGGAAATGGTCATCACAAATGGTTACACACTAAAATGTAAAAAAGTCTACCATGTAGTTTGTCCATTCTGGAAACAAGGCTCAGCAGATATGGTGAGAATAAATATTTTGTTATTTAAATTGATCAAAAAGGTCATTGCCGACTGATTAAAGTTGTGCTTTATATGTAGGTTCCATTTATTTATTTAGATGAATGAATGAATGAATAAAGTATTTATAGCACATATCCTAATGTACTACTGTACACCCAAAGTGCTTTACAGTCATGTCAGGGGGTCACTCCTCAATGATGATGGTGCTTATTTAAAGATAATAATAGATATTTATTTACATTGTAAAAGGTACTCGTTCAGATCATTAGAGATTGCCTGCAAAAAGCAGATACCTGGAGTATGGCTTCAGTCGTCTTCCCAGCTATTGGCACTGGGAATCTTGGCTTTCCTAAAGATCTGGTGGCCAGAATCATGCTGACAGAGTTCCAGGAATTTAACGCTACAAATCTCAGAGAGGTCACTGTGATCGTCCACCCTTCTGACAAAGAGAGCATTCAGGTGAGTGAAGGAAAAATAGATTCAAGAACCATAAAAAACAAAGTTAAGGTTTTTCCCATCACATAAAGGATTATCAACATGTGCTTTTTTAAAAAAAATACTATTATACTATTTAAAATACTATTAAAAATTATTTAAATAATTTACCATAGTTGCTCATGTTAAAGTTGTCTTGTATATTTCTGTGTTTTATCTATTAGTGCTTTACCAGCATCTTTAGAAATAAGATCCAGGATCCCATCACTAAAGGAGCACATCAACATTCAATGCCTAAAATAAATAATTCTGGCAAGTCAGCTCAGAAATCTGGTAAATTTCCTATGTGATGTCCATCCCACTTATTTTTTTTAGTACATTTTATTAAAATATTCAGATAAAAAAATATATACATCATATATTTCGGATAGTGACAAAATAAAAATAGAGATTTTCCATGTACATCTTTATGTTTTTCTTTAGAGCTTGCTGGCAGAGTCTCCTCTCCCTCTCTTGGGGTGCACACTATGCAGTTGGGTCGAGTGACTCTGGAGGTTTCATCAGGAGATATAACTAAAGAAAAAACTGATGCAATTGTCAACTCCTCAAATCAGACATTTTCTCTGAAAGCAGGTCTTTCTTATTTGAATGTATTTGTTTCATTTATAATTTATATCACATTTGCAGAGAACTATAATGTAACTGTCATTTTTTTTTAATTGTAATCCAGGAGTATCCAAGTCCATTTTAGATGCTGCTGGATTAAAAGTGGAACAAGAATGTTTACGGATTGGTTTGTATTTTTTTAATCTATTATCATTTCTTGTTGATGGACATTACCCTTTTGAATACTTCAAAAGTGATCTAATGAACTTTAGATACAATTGGTAAACCTCCTCCCCCCCTCCCTATTGGTAAACCCATTTTCTTTCGATAGTGAGATCATCAAAAATGCAGCAAACAGAGATTGTGACCTCAGCCGGGCTCCTGCCATGTGGAAACATCATCCATATTATTGGTCGCGGTGATCCTTCTGGCATTAATGATGCTGTTTTCTCTGTTCTGAAGTTGTGCGAGTCTCGCCAATTTACTTCTGTTGCATTCCCTGCTCTTGGCACTGGTAAAAATGCTTTGTATGGTCTTTATATATATATATATATATATATATATATATATAGATAGATATATAGATAGATATATATATATATTATACTGGAATATTGTGTGAATTATTTACGATTCTTCGATCTCTAATCCTTCAGGTCAGGGTGGTGCAAAAGCAGCTGATGTTGCAGATGCAATGGTTGATGCAGTTGTTGACTTTGTAAAGAAAAAGAAACCGGTGCATGTAAGGTTTGTGAAGTTTCTCATATTCCAGACGAACATGTTGGCAGACTTCCACCAAAGTATGGTCAGAAGATCTGGTGAAAAAGTAGAGGAGGAAAAAGGTCTGTTCACCAAAATTAAAGGTCAGTAAACAATAATACAAAGTATGCTAATCCTATTCATTCTTGTTTTTCTTAAGCGCAGTAACTAATTCCTCTTTATCTTTCCAACAAATATGTACCTTGCCTTGAATAAAAAAAAGACTTTTTTACATGGGAAAGTTCAGAATCTCCCTCAAATGAAGAGTTTGTGATGGTGGGTGAGGAAATTGAGCCAGCTGTGTTCCAGCTGTGTGGAGAGACACCAGAGGACCTGGAGGAAGCCAGAGACATGATCAACAGCTTTATAGTACGGGAGCATTTGACCGTCCCAATCCGTGATCCAGCCATTGCTCATTTCACAAAGGAGGATGTAGAAATACTGAACGGCATGCAGAGGGAGTTCACAATCAAAGTCCAACTTGAGAAGAAAGGCCAAGACTCTGTCGTCACATTGGAGGGACTGACAAGAGATGTTCACAGTGCAGAGAGTCGTATTCGGGATATGATCCGCAAGGTGGAACGGAATGAAAACCGAAGACATGAGGCATTTATGATCGGCAGTGTAGTCAAGTGGGAATATCAGGAGAATGGACAGAGCATCAAAAGCTTTGATATGCTGACTAATTATGACCTGGAAAAGGCCTTTCAGAACCGGCAGCCTACAGTGAGAATCAAGATTAATAATGATGAATTTGAGGCCAATTTAGTTCGCAAAATGGCCACAAGAGGGAGAGTGAGGATTGAATTGAACAGAGTAGATCTGCAAGGTGTGAATATTTTATAATTCAGACAGTTATCCAAATGCCATCATGTACAAAGTTTAGTTATTCATTTCTTTGTAATTTTTGTCCATAGATGCAGCACCAGCTCAAAGTTCTTTGCCTTCACACTGGGAGGATATGAAAGGAAAGTCAGTTGTTCTTGTGAAACTCACATCAGGCTCGAATGAATATGGCGAAGTTGAGAAAGAGTTCAAAAGAACCGGTCTTACCTCTAGCATCATTGAAGTAAGACTAGATGAAGGGGAAAGAGAAATCTCCTGTTTATTAGTTTCGAAAGGTTCTGGTTTGCATTTGATTAGTATGTTAAAATTCTAATATTTATTTTTGTCTTTAGATTGAAAGAGTTCAGAACAGCACACTTTGGAAAAACTATATGATCAAAAAGGAGGATCTGGAAGACAAAAACAAGCACAAAAACAATGAAAAGCGTCTTTTCCACGGCACTGGTCCTGATAAGACAGATCAGATCAACCACCATGGCTTCAATCGCAGCTATGCTGGGACACATGGTATCAATCAAATTCAGCATAAACTTTATTTCCACTTGTATCCATTTGTGTCAACAGTCTATTGCTCTTGTTCTTTTTTTTAGGAGCATTGTATGGGAATGGAACATATTTTGCTGTGGACCCGAGTTACTCAGCCCAAGGCTACTCTAAACCTGATGTCAACGGGCAAAAACGCATGTATCTCGCCAGGGTCCTTGTCGGTGATTTCACTCAAGGAACTCAAGGCCTTCCTGTTCCCCCTGCGAAGAGCTCCAATAGTGCCGATCTTTTTAACAGTGTAACTGACAACATCAGCAACCCAACCATGTTTGTGATCTTCAATGATGTACAGGCTTACCCAGAATACCTAATCACCTTCCAGTAGCGATTATGAGATCTCCGTTTCTGTTTTTGTTTCCCGTTGATTTGGTGTAGCTGAAAAAACTGGTATGTGAAATTTTTACTGGGAATGTGGGCTGGTTGCATCATGTTCATATACATGAGAGAATAGCAATTTATCCTGAGAAAGTTTCCTTCAAATCTTAACTTAATCATTAGTTATTTGTTTTCATATATTGAAGTATTGCCAAACAAAGAAAACAGATTGTGCTGAACATTTATCTGGGGATTATGTGCATGTAGATTAAAGGGACACATTAATTAAAATTAGACATATCATTCTATAACAAAGGACTTAAATTATGATTTGTTCAAATAATAGATTTGTTAAATTATGATTTCTTAAATTGATATTATTTGTTATGCTGTCCAAATATCCTTAGATATCCTTACAACATATAGGCAGAATATTAATTAGAAATGTTAACTACGTAGATGTTTAATTTGGGATGTGTTCATGCAAACATACAGTAATAAAAAAAACTGTTTGACTTTTCAAATCTGTCATGTGTCATATTGAGTTGGCTTGTGCATTTTGCTGGGAGAATATGTTGAATTCACACCATGTTGTAATTACCGTAAATACATTTCTTTATGCTTTTCAATTGTTGAATACACTAATCGGTCTGCACAGGGCCACTTCCAAGTCGAGCACACCTTGGGTGCTTCTTAATAATCAAATTGATGCTTCCTTTTCCTCACTCCTCTATCCTCAAACCGGCACTCGGGCGAGTACCCGATGACCGAGTACCCGCAAATATTTAATTTAAAGGGAGGAGTTATATTTACGTTTTCGTTTGTGCTGTGTGTGAGGGCCAGGAATCATTACTTAGGCATGGGTGGATTGAGGATTCAATAGCCAAGACTATTTCGAGTCAATTCGGTAGCCACTACCTACTGATATAGTGATATGCAGCTGCTTTCAAATGGTCCGAAGACCATCAAAGGTTTCAAATGACAGTCCATCAAGCGCATCCATTCACGATAAAAGTGCTCGAAATGGCTCGGGGGGTTAATAATTGTCTTCTGAAGTGAAGCAATGTGTTTGTGTAAGAAAATGATCCATATTTAAAACTATCGACCTATAACAACAAGTAACAACAATGAATGATTTAGGATGTAGGAGTATAGTGTAAACTTTGATGCCTCTCGCGGTTCAAACAAACAGGGCTGAGCAACTGCGTTCTTCATTGCGTTGTACATCTTTACGTTCCATGTTGGGCTATGTGTCTATTTTTCTTAAATGCATCATCTTAGATTGCCTAAGGCTGGTTTGATTGCTTGTGTTACATGAGAAAATAACTAATTTTTGTCTACCTGACGAAGTAGATTTAATGCAGGTGTGGTTTAGGTCACGGCCTTTATGTCAATCTAGTCGGGTACAGAATTAAATTACTGCTGCTAAATTAAATTACTACTGATGACGGGTTGGGTGTCCTGGTAAGTACAGCGGGTGTGGGTTTACCAAACAGGACATGTGCAGGACTCTGCCAGCCTGTGACCCGAAAACCGATCGAACTCAGCCATCTTTAAGGACGCACCACTAGGAGCAAGGAACCTTTCCTGAGGAATCATAAGCGAGGATACATCACATCCAAAGGTAGGCAAGCTAAGAGGAAAGGAATATTTGACCAAAAATGCAGTTACTGCTTTTTTGCTTTCTAGGGCAGTGTACAGTAGCCTACCTAATTTTATATTTCAAAAAGGTATAAAGTTCTTATTAAAAATTCTTATTGGTTGTGTTATAATAATAATAATAATAATAATAATAAATGCTACAAAAAGTATAAACAAGCAAGTATTATTTTCAAAAGAATGGTATTTTATACAATGAAATGAATTTGTACATAACTTTGATTGATCTTCAATATTTTCTGATTACATGCAATTTCCAAGGAAATAGTTAGGCTAAATTAGAACATAATTATTATTTTTTATTTACAAACAGTCGTACTTCTGGTATCAAGTTGCTTTTATTAAATAATATTTGTTTAGCCAACTTTTGACTATTTTCAACTTGAATGCGTGACATGTTATCAAGTGACTAGGAGGTAGAGATAAGCTTCCAATCCGAGGCTCATTGGAAGGGAGCAGTCAAGGTGTGTTTGTTAACTGTTCTAGGGTAAACATTTGTATTAGCCATCGCAGTACAGTTCCTGTGTCCTCGACACTCGGTTTCATGGCAAACTGAGTGACGAAGAAACGAAAGTGAAAATAAGCAGGAGGGCGTGATCAAATAAACACTGACGGCAAGTTAATTCGTTCACCAGAACGGTCACGATGGACGAATTATATCCCCTCACTATCGAGGGAGACTGGGGAACCGAAAACGCCAAAAGTGTGAAAAATAAACTTCATATTCACTTTCAGAGTAAGAAGAAATCTCAGGGAGGAGACTGCGTCGTGCAATATAATGGCGAGAGCAACTCTGCTACGGTTCTGTTCAAATCATCTGACAGTAAGTGCTAAACACAAAAGCATAACAAGTTAACTACATAACACGTTTTGTGTTTTTAAGTAATAAAGCTTTAGAGACACGTAAGGTAATTTCAGGTTCAAAAATTGTCTACAAAGTGATAAACTCTCACGATTAGCTAATGTTATTGTAATCTGTGAATCTTCCGATTAGCCACCGTCACCATCATTTTAAAGAAAAGTAAAAATTTATGAATACTGAGCAGACTAAACCTGACATGTGCATTTACAAATAATGAATAAGAATAAAAGTAAAATTCATGTTTCATTTTAGGCTATTTTGTAACCTACTGGAAGAATTGTGCGTTTATCACGTAACGCTAACTCTGTGTTGTTGTTTTTGCTTGTCAGTGTTGTGATGTATTATCTGATTGTTTGTGTTTAAGTCCGAGATGCCGTACTCCTTCAGGAAGAACACATTATTACCATTGACAGTCAGAAAATCAAGCTGAAAGTGCACAAACCCAGCGATGTAGAGGAACAGGAAGACAGCACTGGACAAAGAGTGAGTAAACATATTACAAAATGCAGATTGCTTTTACAATAAAAAACAGATCTTATAGTGTCTTAAAAATTTCAATTATAGATTGCACGTAAAACAAAATGAACAAAATGACCTATAAAATATATATTAATTTTAAATGTACAACAAAATATGAGTTACCTTTTAAAATAAATAATATAAGTTACTTTGAATTCACATTTATTAAATGACAGCTCTCCTGTCTCATGATGAGTGAAATCGGGACCAATGGTGCATTGTGTGTGCTGTGTGAACATGAATGTGTTTCCCATTTAATTGCTGACAGCTCTCCTGTCCCCATATTGAAAGAAATTGAGAGTTAGGTTCGGAGTTGCTGTGTGCGCTGTGAACATGACAGTTATTGTAGTTTTAGACTAAATGTGAGCGTGAATTCACTCATCTCACTTGCACAAAAACAGATTCAGTATCCCTCAAATTAATACAAATGACCAGTTAAACATCACATTTATTCTCCTGTGTCTTATTCTTCTGCAATCCAGAAGGGCAGCACATCTGAAAGGTTTGTTTGAGCTGCATCCTCTACTGTGCAGATGTGAATTTTCCTTTCCTTCATCCTGAGGCTTATTCATTCTTAAAAGGGCCTTTATATCTGTACATGTAAATCTTTATATCAAAAATATAAATGTTTGTTGATTTCCATTACTGTTTATTAAACAAACAAACAAGCCCAGCTTAGATGAGAAAACTTACATAAAAAAATAACACTATTAGTTACTTTCCAGTGAGTAATGCAGTATTGTTACAGTATGCATTACTTTTAAAAGTTACTTTCCCCAACACTGATTGTAAATGCTGTGCTTTCAGGTGGACCAGGCATGTGGATATCAGGAGCCAAGTGAGTAAATCATCTGGACTTTGGTCTCTGACTGCATACATGTGATCTTTTATTAGTTAGGTTATCATGCTGAACTTGCTGATGTACTTTTTTACACATTTGTTTTCAATGTAAAAAATATTGATTACTTAAAAAAAAAAAACTAAATAACATTTAGAAAAAAATCTTTCTTTTCCCTTTAAATCCTCCCTTGTCAGGCTTATGCTATTCTGAGCAGTGCCTGAACTTTGTATTTTAAGCACTCATATTTTGCGTTGTTTTTGCCTCTTCACGATGACTCGCTTGCTTTAGTCCTTAGTTGTTGGTCGCTTTGGATAAAAGGGTCTACTAAATGTTAATGTAAATGATACAAAACATTATTTTGTTAGTTTACAGTAGTTGATACTGTTAACTGACTTTACAAAGAAATCATTTAATGCTTTTAATCATATTTTTTTTTACATCCTTCAATGACATTTTATAAATGTGTGTCACTTTTACTTTGTCTGAAGATCAAAATGCCCCTCAAGCTGATTTGGATGTGAAGAAGCCTCAAGAGTCAAGTGCTGTTGTCCTGGAGGACCTTCCAGATGAGTTTAAACAAGATGTTGTGACTCTTTTGGTGGAGAACATTACAAGTCTTTCTGAAAATGACTTTACCATGGAATTAATACCAGAATTAAGAAAAGCAGTTGTGACCTTTAAAAATCCCAATGGTAAGTTGATATATAACATATACATACTTTTTTATCATAATGTAAGCATATTTCACTATAGTCAAACTCTTTTGCACCAACACAATGCTTAAGCTTTACACGATGGTCTTTTTGGCCTGGAGGAAATTAGAAAACTGTAAATTGTAAATCTAAAAATTTGATTTTTAAAAAATGAACACCTTTGATATTTTGCTGACATAATTGTGTGCTTTTATGACTTGACAGGGGTGTGGGAAGAAGGTTTATGTTGGGGTTGCTGTGTTTCTGTTTTTGTTTTTGGTCACAACATTTAAATAAGAAATATTATGGAGTCAAACATGTAAAACATGCAAAACTCCACAAAGCACAACAAGCGCGTCGGTGAGAACAATCGTTTAAACAGCGCACATACCGGAATATTTGACTGCACATCACTTTTTTGACATTATGGATACTGCTTGCAACCATAAAGCAACGGACCGCTATATATGACCTAACATTAAAAAAAAAATAAAATAAATAGTTTGCTGTGTTTCAGTTATTTTTAATGTTTCTTGAGTGAACCATGGTTTAAAAGACGGCTTTCTAACTTTTTTGAACCAGAAGTGCCTTGAATCCTATTTCTATAAATAAAAGTTTGAAACCCAACCAAAGAGCAGCTTCTGGGTCCTTCCAGCATGCACCGCTCCAAAATGATTTCCTTGTAAATAACACTTTAAAAAAAAATGCCCACTTAAAAAGTGTTTATCCCAAATAAATGATCAAATGCTAAAAATGAATAAATGTAAATTAACAAAAATTGCACTGAATTTACAATCCTGTGAAAACAGTGTGCTGCAGCACCCGTACTTCCTGTGCCCCTGATCAAATTCATCCGGCACATTCTGTAATTTCTGACAGATGCAGTGAAGTTCCTTGAGGATAGCAGAACACATAAAAAGTTCAAGAAGAATGATCTGAGGGCCCGTGCACTGGAGAGAAGTACAAGTGTGCGGGTGGAGAATCTTCCAGCTGAAGCCAACAACAACAAGATGCTGCTGGAGCTTTATTTTGAGAAATGGGGAGGTCCAGTAGAGGAAGTTATAACAATTCCAGCAGAACAAGCTGCCATTATTACCTTTGAGGAGGAAGAAGGTATATATTTGCTGTTACAGTTATGGATTACGTTTATTTACCTCATTTTCAAAATATCAGAGCATTTATTCAATGTACCTGCAACTTTCATTCTTTACAGCAAAAGAGAGAATTTTGAAGCAAGAGAATAACATCTGTGAAGTTCCAGTCAAGATATATCCCTACTTTAAATCACTGGATACAGTCTTGTATGGTGGCAACAGACCGCAGTTGAAGCTGCCTGAACCCATTACAGTCAGTGTACATCCTGCCATCAGGAAGTTCCTCCTCATGAAAGCAGAGATTTCCTCTATTAGTGACCAGATGAGCTCACATTTCTGCAAAATAAACATGGACAAACCTGAAGCCTTGCTTAGTCCTGATCCAGCATTACTGAAACAGAAAGGAGTTACCAGAAGACACATTGATGGCTGGAGTAAGAATGCCCATGATGCCTTCAAGAAAACAATCTCAAACTACACAACATCTGAGTGGCCGGTGTCACACCCCTTGTGGTCTAAAGTGGAGAGTGATGTAAAAGATTTGGTGAAAGATAAGGTTTTCACAGATATGGATGCCGCTAATGGTGTACTGACACTGGCGGGAATGTCCCATGAGATTACTGGACTGAAGCCCATCATGGAGAAAATTATAGAAAGAGCAACAAATGAAATAGAGAGAGAGAAGAACAGTGTGACAGAGCATATGGTGATTTCTCCTGCCATGTACTCTCTGCTTTTACAAGATGGCCTGAAAACTGCTGTTTCTCCACAAATGCACATAGACTACGACAAAACAATAAACAGCTTAGTTTTAGCAGGTCTTCATACAGATATAGTCATGTTCAAGAATTGGGTCCTTGAGAAGAAAATAAATATGATACAGAGGCCCTTAAAGATTGACCATTCAGTCCTGGAGTTCCTGAGATCAGTGAACAGTGATGAAATGTCCACAGATCTCTTTATATCTCATAGAATAACTGCTGTCTACACAGTCGAGAATGGAGATGTTGTTGTGATTGGGAGCACAGAAAAAGCACTTGTTGAGGCAGAGAAGAGAGTGAATATGGTTCTTGCATCCAAAGAGCTCATTATAGAAGATCAGGGTGTCCTTCAAATGCCAGAGTGGCATGATCTCAAAAAACAAGTGCAAGAACTGTTCAATACTTCCAAAAAGATATCTGTGTTTATTAATCTTTCACAGAGAGGCAAAATAATAGTGACTGGATTCAGAGACCCAGTGATGGAGGTCAGTGATGACTTGGGACGTTTCATTGTAGAACACACTAGAATTGAAGAGACTGTTCGTGTCAAATCACACGCAGCAGTTGAATTCTTAAAAGACCGAAAATCACAAGACTGGCAGCATTTAATGAAGTCTGAGGAGGTGAAAGTGAATTTTGATTCGAAAAGACCCCGGATCAAACTGTCTGGAGAGCGTAAATTTGTCCAGCCAGTTTTAAAAGTTTTTAAAAGGTTGACAGATGCTCTCCACACAGACACACACATCATTAAAAAGGCAGGAGCAAAGAAGTACTTCAGGGAACAGGGTAAAATTATGCTCTCGATGCTGTTGAAGGATAAAAGATATGTGGTGGTGCTCCAGGAAGACGACATGCTGGAAGAGGAGGAGGATGAAGTTTCTAAAAGCAGTTTTGAAGATTTTGGCCAGGTCTCTTGTGAAGTTCGAATGCCAGGTGGAATAACTGTTACTGTCAGGATGGCAAACATTTGCAAGCTCAGTGTTGATGCTGTGGTTAATGCTGCTAATGAAGGTCTGAAGCACATTGGTGGTGTAGCTCTCGCACTTCTACAAGCTGCCGGACCATGTCTACAACAATACTCTGATCATTACGTAAAAGTAAATGGGCCTCTGAAGCCTGGAGATGCCATCATCACTGAAGCTGGTCGTCTTCCTTGTAAATATGTGGTACACGCTGTTGGACCTCGCTTCAACGATTCAGACCGACAAACCACTGTGCAACGCCTGAGACGTGCTGTGAGGGAAAGCTTGAACCAGGCGTCGAGCAAAAACTGCTCCTCTATTGCTATTCCAGTTATTAGTTCAGGGATATTTGGTTGTCCTCTTGAACTTTGCACGGAATCAATCGCCAAGGAAGTCTGTGAATACATTGAAGCTCATAACCAAAGAGGCTCCAGTAGCACATTAACTGAGATTCACTTGGTTGACAATAATGGCAGCAATGTAAAAGCCTTGGCTCAAGCGGTCAGAAAGCAGTTTGCTGCTTATAACCCCAAAATGACTTTCCCTCAGCAAAACGAACCTCTTGGGTACAGTAACTATGGACAAGGCTCTCGTGGCAGGGGTAATAGAGACTCCGAAGGAAAAGCCCGCTCAGGCTCTGTTGACAGATCTGATAAATCTGAAAAGTTGCATTTTCTTGAGACCAAACGACTAAAAATCAATCTGAGCGAAGGGAACATCCAGGATGCACATGTAAGTGAATTCTAGATTATTTGTTACTTACTGTATAAAAACAGAAAAATAGCTTTTAAAAGCAATTCCAAGAGGGTCCTCGCACCATCTATGCTCTGTGCTCATCCCTAATTTCTCTTTTTTTTTGACTTGATGCCAGTATAAATATCTAAATTTAAAAAAAAAAAAAAAACGACCTGAGAAGATATTACACTGCATAAAATATTATTTTCCCTCAGCTTCAGAAATGACTTAATAGTTTCTCCTGCAGGCTGATATCATCGTAAACACTATATCGGAGGACCTGGACCTCAGTAAAGGTGCCGTCTCCAAAGCACTCCTTCAGACCGCTGGCCATCAGCTCCAGTCAGAAATCCACAGAGCTGCTCAATCAAGCAGTCTGGATTATGGTGAAATGGTCATAACAGATGGTTTTAAACTGAATTGTTCCAAAGTCTTCCATGTAGTTTGCCCAGTCTGGAACGGTGGAGAAGACTTTGCAGATAGGGTGAGACATACTTTACCTCAAGTTATATTCATGGACCAAAGAGGACCAGGCCTGGGACATTTTAAGTTGTTATTTGATTGTTTATATTAGCTGCATTTTGATTAGCTGCAAATGTTGAATTTAAATTAACATTATTTATTAAAAGTAACTGCTGGTTAATTGTAAATTGTTAAATGAATAATGGAAATGTGCCTCATATATAGGCTTTACTTGTTTACTTAGATAGTACCTTTTTAAAGATCATAACAGATGTGTTTATTCAAATTGTAAAAGGTACTCATTCAGATTATTAGAGATTGCCTGAAAAAAGCAGATACTTGGAGAATGGCTTCAGTCGTCTTCCCAGCTATCGGCACTGGGAATCTTGGCTTTCCTAAAGATCTGGTGGCCAAAATCATGCTGACAGAGTTCCAGGAATTTAACGCTACAAATCTCAGAGAGGTCACTGTGATCGTCCACCCTTCTGACAAAGAGAGCATTCAGGTGAGTGAAGGAAAAATAGATTCAAGAACCATAAAAAAAATGTTGTTGTTGTTGTTGTTGTTAAACCACTTGTTTTATTTACATTTTGATAACCTACCATAGTTGCTCATGTTAATGTTGTCTTGTATATTTCTGTGCTTTATCTATTAGTGCTTTACCAGCATCTTCAGACAAAGGATCCAGGGTCCCATCTCAAAAGCAGCACATCAGCATTTCATGCCTATAACAAATATATCTGGCAAGTCAGCTCAGACCCCTGGTAACTCTCTTATCTGATGTCCATCCCATGTTGTTGATTTATTCTGATAAGCATAGCTAATTTAGTATTCAACCAAATTATAAAACCAGATGTTGACTAGTGGTCAATAGTAAATCTTTTAACATACATGACAAACTGATTGGTTTGTACGTAAGAATATTTTCAGTTTGTAAGCGAAAGTTAATTTATCAATTAATATAGAGCAGTTAAATTGTTTAATCAGGTTAGCTTTGAGATTTTTCCATACATCTGTGTTTTATTATTTTCTTGTAATTAGAGCTTGTTGGCAGAGTCTCCTCTCCCTCTCTTGGGGTGCACACTATGCAGTTGGGTCGAGTGACTCTGGAGGTTTCATCGGGAGATATAACTAAAGAAAAAACTGATGCAATTGTCAACTCCTCAAATAAGACATTTTCTCTGAAAGCAGGTTAATCAAACTTAATTTCCGTTTCATTTAGAATGTCACATACTGTATAATTGAAGAAGAGAATTACAATGTAACTGCCAATTTCTCTTGGTAATCCAGGAGTATCAAAGGCCATTTTAGACGCCGCTGGATTACAAGTGGAACAGGAATGTTTACAGATTGGTTTGTAGTCTTTGAAATTTCATATTTTATCTTTTAGATTTATACGTCAACAGTGATCTTATGAACTATATTTACTATTGGTAAACCATTTTTTTTTTTTTGATAGTGAGATCAAACATGCAGCAAACAGAGATTGTGACCTCAGCCGGGCTCCTGCCATGTGGAAACATCATCCATATCATTGGTCGCAATGATCCTTCTGACATTAAGGATGTTGTCTTTTCTGTTCTGAAGTTGTGCGAGTCTCGCCAAATTACTTCTGTTGCCTTCCCTGCTCTTGGCACTGGTAAGACTCTCTGTCTGGTCTTATGTTTAAACAGTAGTTGCAGAACATTGCTGATTATTTGCTTTTTTTTTTTGTAAATATGTCTGTAACCCTTTAGGTCAGGGTGGTGCAAAACCAGCTGATGTTGCAGATGCAATGGTTGATGCAGTTGTTGACTCTGTGAAGAAAAAGAAACCAGTGCATGTAAGGTTTGTGAAGTTTCTCATATTCCAGACGAACATGTTGGCAGACTTCCACCAAAGTATGGTCAGAAGATCTGGTGAAAAAGTAGAGGAGGATAAAGGTCTGCTCACCAGAATTAAAGGTCAGTAAACAATAATACAAAGAATGCTAATCCTATTCATTCTTGTTTTTCTTAAACTCAGTAATTCATTCCTGTGTTTCTTTCCAACAAATATGTACCTTGAAAAAAAAAAGACTTTTTTTGGGGTGGGAGTTCAGAATCTCCCTCAAATGAAGAGTTTGTGATGGTGGGTGAGGAAATTGAGCCAGCTGTGTTCCAGCTGTGTGGAGAGACACCAGAGGACCTGAATGAAGCCAAAGACATGATCAACAGCTTGATAGTACGGGAGCATTTGACCATCCCAATCCGTGATCCAGCCATTGCTCATTTCACAAAGGAGGATGTAGAAATACTGAACGGCATGCAGAGGGAGTTCACAATCAAAGTCCAACTTGAGAAGAAAGGCCAAGACTCTGTCGTCACATTGGAGGGACTGACAAGAGATGTTCACAGTGCAGAGAGTCGTATTCGGGATATGATCCGCAAGGTGGAACGGAATGAAAACCGAAGACGTGAGGCATTTATAATCAGCAGTGTAGTCCAGTGGCAATATCAGGAGAATGGACGCGGCGTCAAAAACTTTGATACGTTAATTAATTATGACCTGGAAAAGGCCTTTCAGAACCGGCAGCCTACAGTGAGAATCAAGATTAATAATGATGAATATGAGGCCAATTTAGTTCGCAAAATGGCCACAAGAGGGAGAGTGAGGATTGAACTGAACAGAGTAGATCTGCAAGGTGTGAATATTTTATAATTTAGACAATTATCCAAAGGCCATCATGTACAAAAGTGAGTTATTCATGTTTGTGGTCTTTGTCCATAGATGCAGCTGCAGCTCAAAGTTCTTTGCCTTCACACTGGGAGGATATGAAAGGAAATCCAGTTGTTCTTGTGAAACTCACATCAGGCTCGACTGAATATGGCGAAGTTGAGAAGGAGTTCAGAAGAACCGGACTAACCTCTAACATCATTGAAGTAAGACTAGACTAAAGAGAAGGAGGAATGTATATTGATTAGTTTTGTAAATTAGCACTATGGTGTAATAGTAATGTTTTATTAAGCTGAATGTTTATTTTTGTCTTTAGATTGAAAGAGTTCAGAACAGCACACTTTGGAGAAACTACATGATCAAAAAGGAGGAACTGGAAGACAAAAACAAGCACAAAAACAATGAAAAGCTTCTCTTCCACGGCACTGGTCCTGATAAGACAGATCAGATCAACCACCACGGCTTCAATCGCAGCTATGCTGGGACACATGGTATTAGTCTGTAACAAACTTCAGTTTAGGGAAGCAGGAGGCAGGGACTGGCAAACATTAAACGTAAACTTTAATATAAAATAAACATAAATAACACAATGAAAAGAGTGAAAGCTGGCAAGAGTGGAGCTCATATAAACAATCAAATAACAACTTAAAATGTCCCAGGCCTGGTCCTCTTTCACCCTTCACTGTCGTCACTTTACTCTCATGGTTCTCGGCCTGCCCTGCTCGTCACAATGTTAAATTCAGCATAAACTTTATTTGTACTTGAATCAGTTTGTCTTTTAAACCAACATTCTATTGCTCTTGTTCTGTTTTTTAGGAGCCATGTATGGGAATGGATCATATTTTGCTGTGGACCCGAGTTACTCAGCCCAAGGCTACTCTAAACCTGATGTCAGAGGACTTAAACGCATGTATCTCGCCAGGGTCCTTGTCGGTGATTTCACTCAAGGAAACCGAGGCCTTCTGGTTCCCCCTGCAAAGAGCTCCAATAGTGCTGATCTTTATAACAGTGTGACTGACAACATCAACAACCCAACCATGTTTGTGATCTTCAATGATGTACAGGCTTACCCAGAATACCTAATCACCTTCAAATAGTGATTTGTTAATTATTGCAATAATCTTTGCTGTGACAAATAAGAATGAGGGGAAAATGAGAGGACTGTAATATAATGCTAAGAAAGGCTTTGTCCAAACATAAGAACATATTAGATACATATAACAGATATTTCTGATTTTGGTTTAATCTTATGGTTCTCTTTGAATCTTCAGATCAAATCAATCTAATCTTTGAATCAGATTAATCAGCAACCGATTTGTTTTAATCCTGCTAATTTAGCACTTAAAAAGCCAACAAGGAAAAGAGTTTGTGCTGAGCATTTCTGTTTTGCAGTGGATTTGAAACATCAATTCAAATTATATTATGTAACTGGAAAAAAAATACCATTAGCAAATAAAACATTATTTGAAACATTTCAAGCAAGTCTTGGCCCCTCAGTCACAACTTAGGCAAAGAAAGGATTAATCTTTTTTTTGTGCATTGTCAAAAGCAAAAAAAAAAACTGAAGAAGGAATTTTGCGGCAGTGATTGAAAGTCACTAACAAAATGGCCAGAAATATTTCCAAGCAATGTACACATTTTATCCATGTGGAAGTATCGATTTTCTGTAGATGTGCATGACTTCCAATTCCTTCCGATGTTATTGCCAAATAGGCCTACTGTATGTCAATATCATAATTAAATATTAGCGCATTTTGACTCCCAATGTCAGCATTTGTAAATTGTTGAATCTGGTACTATAATCCAAGAGTCATTGCAGCCCAGTCTTATCTTCAATTTGGCATTCTAGCATACTTTATGTAATATCTATTCACTGCAGTTAATCTCTTGAGTGTGAAACGTATCCATTGTTTCTTTTAGAAGGGCTGTACAAAAGGCAAACCCCCCTGATTGCTGCGTCTACAGCAGAGCAGCTGTGCGCATGCCCGACGGAAATCCCGGTTCAAGGCTGGGTAGAGAATGGGGTTCAGTGCAGAGTTGAGGTATCCCAACCAAAGAACGATAGAGTGAGTCAATTTGTTCGGATGGTTCTCAGCCCACATTCCCATGTACGTGAAGTAGGTAAAATAGGGGAACCAGCAAATGACAAAAGCACCAAGCACTGCAGCCAGGGTCACTGTGGCTTTGTGTTCCCGCGCAGTGGCAACTGCATTGGCAGCCAAAGCAAAGGATGGAGTGGTTGCCCGTATACGACGCACCTAAAAGTGAGACATGAAGAGAGAGTGAGCAAAGGGAACAGAGACATTTTTTGTTTGTTTGTTTGTTTGTTTTTCTTGGTGGATGCAATGAGATATTTATGTTAGTTATGAGGTGGGTCAATGACAAAGTGTTGGAGTGTGCCTTTTTTTATTTTTAGGAATGCACTCTTTGTAAACATATTCCTGTCATATTGTGTAAAAAAAAATAATTCCAACAAAATGTTAAAATACTGTCACTTAGTGTAACCATTAAAAAAAATTAAAAACTTTTTAAAATGCAAATTGCAAATTTTTTTTGTTGAAATATGTATTTTATAAGAAGATTTTGCAGCTATTTTGCTCAAGAAGATCCAAGCCGCTTAATAAGGCTTTCTTTTCAATAACTTAACTTTTTTATTATATTTTTTTCTTCGTTTGTAATATAAGTCCATTTGTATCACCCTGGCCTGAATAATTTTAGAATGATTTGTAAAAAAAAAACAAAAAACAAAAAACAAACAAAAAAAAAAAAACACATTTTCTTCAGATTCCCGACCTACCCTGCATTAGCTCTAGTAACTCTGTGAGTTTGGTGAGGAGCCAAATCTGTTTTGACCAACCAATAGTAGGTCAGCTGACATTTTTATTTTACTTCATTCTTATACCCTCACACAAATGCAAAATTAATTTGAATTCAGAAATGAAAAACATGAAAACATGTCTTTCATAGTAGAGGTGTAGTTTGAAATGAATATATAGGCTTACATCTGGACACTTGTCATTGACCCAAGTGAAAAAAAAATTACCTGCTCACGTGCAACACAAAATATCCGATGGTACATTCCACACATGACCACCAGAGGGAGGTAGAAGATTCCAAATGCTTTCAGAAGCACATACTTATTATTCCACTCATAGCGGCAAGTCCATAGACAGTAAAAGAAATGGACAGAGCGATCTCATTGGAACTCCATTGAGACGACTGAAGCCCGTTTTTGGCGATTTTTTAGCACTTCCGTCCCTGACGCGCAGACTCATACAGAGCTAGTCTACGTAGATGTGACGTGAGTGACCCGTTTGATTTCTAGTGCGGTGGCACAAGAAATCTGAATCATTCCCTTCCGAAACATGCGCAGAGGCGGAGAGTATGAATAGTAGCTGTCCACGGGCTAGGAGAAGGAGACAAGTTTGCTAGGTATTCTGATAAATTATTTTATCATTCTGCCTCCACGTTTCCCGATTGCGCGCGAGCTTCTTCTCGTGTCCATACGGTAATCTCAAAAGGGTATGACGCAATCGTTAGCCTACTTTCACTAAAACTGCTTCTACGGGGCCATAACATAAGCTACAAGGTAATGGAGCTATTTATACATTGTCGAGTTTCTTTAGAAATAAATAAAGGACAAATGGGGTCTTCAAACGCCTCAGATGTAAAGTTATTCACTGTCAAAGTTACGCCAAAATGAACGTGAGTCAATGGGAATGCTAACGCAAGTGAAGTTCTGCAGCAAGATGTCAGCTCCCACGAGGCTTCAACTTCCGCTCGATGGATTACCCCCTTGGGCAAGTCCTGCCTTCCTCTCCTTCATCCCACATGACCCAGTCCAGGTTTTGCACTCTGAAGTTTGGCGTGTTCCAGCCCAGGTTGATAGACACAAAGGACACAGCCAGAGCGCACGTCCAGATTGCAGTCAGAGTGATCGCCACCCGTCTAGGTGTGACCCTCCTGGGATAGCAGAGAGGGCTGGAAATTGCAAGATAGCGATCAACACTAATGGCCAGTAGAGTGAGGATTGAAGCACTGCAGAGCATCACATCCAAAGAGATGTAGATGTTGCAAAAAACACCTCCGAGGGGCCATCTCCCATTGCGTAATTCCAGCATGGCAGAGAGCGGCATTACCAACAAACCCAGCAGCAAGTCTGTCACAGCCAGTGATAGTATAAAACAGCTACTAATCTGGTGCAGACGCCGACTGGTGGCCACAGACAGACAAACCAGTACGTTTCCACAAATGGTCAGAGCAATGAAGGCCACCAGTACCACCCAGCGCAGGGCAGTGAACGTCATTGTTTGGTGCCGACGCAGGAAAGCTTCGAGGTATTTGTCCTCGTGTGTCAAAGTGATATCCAAACTAGTCAGTCAGGACTTGTGTCATCTTTTTTTCGCAAACATTTACATTCGGTGCTGTAAAACTGCCATATTAACATCTACGGCCACTGCACAGATATCGGCCAATTCCTATACAAGAAAAAAAGAACATGGTTAAAGAAAGAATTAATAAGGGTCTTATCAAACGATAGCTCATTTAAATAAATAAAGTTTATACGCTCAAATGCTCTGTGACGCACGTTTGTGACTCTCCTGTTCGAACTCCTTCATCAAAATGAACAAATCTTTTTTCCAAGTCATTTCATTCAACGAACGAAATGAACAAATTGACTCAGAAAAAGATTTGTTCATTTTGATGAACGAGTTCAAACAGGAGATTCACGAACGTGCATCGAAGTTACAGAGCAAGGCAAACATTTGAGCTTATAAAACTTAAACTTTGTTATTTTTTTATTTTTTAAATGAGCAAACGTTTCGCTTGATAAGACCCTTATTCATCGTCTGGAATCGTTTAAAGCAGTTTGTAGTTGTAGTAACAGTTAGTTTGTACTGAAAGTGTCTTTTGGACCTTGAATCGTTTGGTTCCCCCTGAAGTGCATTATATGGAGAAAACTTCTGGAATGTTTTCATCAAAAACCTAAACCTTAAAGAAAGAAAGACATGGACAGCTTGGATGACATGGGGGTGAGTAAATTATCAGCAAAAGTTTTTTTTTTTTTTTTTTTTTTTTTTTTTTTTTTTTGAAATACTGTATAACTCGGTGGTGCTATCAAAACATGCTTCACATTACCTGCTCACCACCAATGGTATGAATTTGGAAAAGGGTGAATCAATGAAATGTTGATCAATCTATCGGATTGGTCCAATAGTAGGCGGTTCACTAAATAGATGGTAGATATTTTCTCCCTGGTTTCACAGATAAGATTAGTCCCAGGACCCAGACTAAACTGAGCTGTTTTAACTGAAAGCAACTTGCACTGACATCTCAAAACATTTCAGTACCGTTGTTTTGTCTAGAGATGCACACCAGTAATGTTATTTTTTTTTTCAAAAGGCATGTTTATAAAAGCTACCAAATGTCCTAATTGAACTATGAGAATCCTGACTCACATCAGGTTATTGAAACCTTGGCTTATTGAAAAAAAAAAAAAACATCTTTACCAAGTGACTTTTTGTGAAGCTTTGACATTTCTGAAAATCATTTGTTTTGAGTCATTAGCATGTGTTTCCAGGTTAGGGTATGAGGACTTCTGTCGTCTATCTGTTACTATCTGTTGAAGCATTAGGAGTGTCGCGCAGACTGATCGGCATCTAACAAATGCGATGGATTTTGGTTAGAAAGTGTCTAACTTTGGTCATGTGCTATCAATAATGCAAGAGCCAGATGATTCCAGCCACCTGGGTCAGTTGTTGCAGTTGTCCCAAATCGGTTGCACATGGACACAGCTGTTTCACGATTGGCTGGATTAACTGAAGACAATGATCACATGTGTTTCATGGTTTATTCTAACACATTCAACACAGCTGATGCTCACAAAATTCACTTTTCATGTAACCTTAATGTGGTGTCATTCTTATCAAAAGAACACGAATACAAAATAGACCCACTTTATTGGTATTTATATATTATAGGCTTATGTTGAACTTTAGGGTAGACAAGGGACATTGCAACAGGGGATGGTTGCAACTTGTATTTTTTTTCTAATCAGAAACAAGGGATGACACTCACACAGCGACAGGCTCAGTAGGATACCCCCTGCAGAGAAAAATCAAGGACATTCCTGAGCTGTTCTGGGATTTATTGAAGAAAAACTGTTTTTGAGGCATTTTCTTGAGCTTTGTTTCCATCATGTTGGAGCAGGGACAGGAGGCTTATGTTTATGCACATAGAGGTCTGTGACCATGTTGGTGCAACTGTGTGTTTATGTGCAGTGTTTTTTTTTCTGTTATGTGCTTTTTTCATTTTTTGATAACATTAGTTAGGTAAGGTTTAGGTCATGGTTTAGTGTAGATGGTATACTACTTGTTTCAAATGCAATATAGCATTAACCTTTTAACATCACTCGATGGATATTTCATTTCCAACCTGTTTCGAACAACTGACGTAATAAAAGGCTGAAAGATTCATTTCGAATAAAACTGCACATAGTTTTACAGTCACTCACTGGACATTTCACTTTTATATTGTCACTAAAAGCGCAAGGAGCAACATATTGTCATTTTGCAGAAATGTCCCCAAATGCATGTTTTTCCAATGAGCCTGGATTGGCTTATTCTCTGCCATTCATATTTTGAAACGTATGTTTTGGCACAAAGAAATGTTAATGAATGCGCTTGTCTGATATGGTGTGGTATTATGTCTTCTGGAAGGTCACCCAAAAAATTAATGCAAATCTGAATCTAAATTGAATGCAAATTTAATTCAAAACTTCGGCCCCTGTTTACTGCAAGGACAAAAAGGCCTGAGTAATACAAGATTTCAGAGAATCAGATATCTCTCTCAGTTGTAGCTTATCTCTTTTTCGCTTGTTTGTTTTTAATATTAAGTTTTGATTTAAATCACAGTGGTGGGGTGCTTGGATGTTGATTTATTTTTCTTTTATTTTGCATTCAACATTAGTTACCGACGATGAAGACTGTTGTGATAAAATCACAGTAAGGGATGACGACGGGTTAAGAAGGTAACTGGAAATCAAATTTAGCTAAAATAATAGGGTCATAACAACTAGACATTGAGGGACCAGCAGGAATATTTGTCCCACCAAAATTCTGAATCTTTCTTTTAACCCAGCCTAACACGCAGCTCTATAAATAAGACATAGCTTGATTTTCCCTCAAGCATTTGCAGTTCTGATTTGCCGCTATAGTGCAAAATTACACTTTGCAGCTTTAAACTATAATTTTGCACGGTTACAGCCGTGCAAAATAGCAATAGTTATTAATCACAAGCAGCAGTGTTACAAGATTTTCAGTTTCCGTGGGAGAAGACTTCCGTTCATCTTCAGAACACAAATGAAATTTTAATTTTTAATGATATGATATTTGAGAGATTTCATTCATTGACAAGTCTTCGCAACTACCATTTTGTGAACCAATCCTGTTTTCAACCTTGGAACCAAACCTCTAAGTTTTTACCTTTTCTTAGCAGTTTTTAATGTTTTATTAGTACTTTTCATCCATGATTGATTGACAGACATTACAGCAAAACTGCCTTTGTCTACATTTATTTCAGTTTTGTGCTCTACCATACCCTACCTTGTGTGAGGCAGCTGTGGTTGCCAGCATCATACCGTGACTATACAATGTGTTACTGTTTTTTTGTTTGAGCATATAGCTGTTAAATTAAAGTTTTGTATTGTAGCTGACAATGCGGTATCGGTATTTAGCTGTTAATTTCAAAAACAGTAACACACTGTATTTTTACAGTATGCTGACAACCACAGCTGCCATTAGTTTACCGTTTTTTTACATGATTATTTTTTTACAGTGCTGCCTGTAACAACCAAATCATCATTTGTTCTTTGACCATTTGTCACTGAATGATGCACAAAAATGATCTTTTTTTTTTTAAATGGACACATTTATTAATAGGTCATATATTATTAAATGATGACAGAATTTTCGTTTTTAAGTTAACTATTCCTTAAAGAGTTGATATTGTGTTGTAAGCAGCATAAAAGTGTTTCTAACCCTGCTCGGTTTCATAAGCCCGCATTTCTAAATTACAAGTGTGAGATGTTCCTTTACCGGGGGTTAAAAGCGGTGTTCAGAGTGATAATACCACAGAGTCAAGCACAGTGTGAAATGCCCTTGAGTGTAAACATGATGAAATACTGATAAAAACTGTATGAGAAACCTCTGTTAGAAGCATCTGATCAAAAGCACTTGATGTTTTCATTTCCATCAAGTGTGTCATAAATATCACATCATCTTTTAAAGGGAAATGTCACAGGATAACGTGGTTCAAAAGAAAGTATAAAAGCATAAAAATGCATGCATGGGCATGCAAATGTAAAATTTGGCTGTGAGGGAAGGGGAATATTGTAATAGACGAATCTCAGTCAAAGGTAGACAAAAACAGTAAACAAATTGAATAAAATTGTTACTAAAGGCAATGTAGATTTGCATTGTGCAATTTCTTGTATGTATATTTGATTTGGCATCTTCCTGTAGTTAAGATTGTAGTATCTCTTCCCCTTTTAACCATTCATTTGTTACCACAGAAACATATTTACACAAGACCAAGCATTTTCATTTTGCACTTTTATGTTCAAAGGTCAAACAAATGTTAGATTGCAAGGAATGCTCAAACATTAATGCAGGTGAGAGATGGCCGATAGCAACGACACAATTAAAGCACTTTCATTCAGCATTCTCTGCAGTGAAGAAACATGAGCTTAAATATGTTTCCATGACAACATTCCAAGTTCACCAAGTTATACAAGATTTGCCCAGTGTTCTAGACCTATTAACAGAGCTTTTTTTAAATCAACATAAACTTTAACTCTAAAGGTGGCTATATTACATGCTCTGGCCCTTTAATATGAATGTTCATGCTCTAGATATTCGCTCAGTGAATCATGCCGCAACAAATGAATGGTTTAAGTGTGCATTGTGCAAGTATGAGGTTGATGTCATATTGTCTCTTCAATTAACAATGAGTCAAACAGTTGGAGTGGTAGTAGCATAGCCTGAACTCCCTGGGCTGTCAATCTAGACCAAAATAATGAACAAACGGCCTACTCAACGAATATCTTATTCAAATATATAAAAATATAAACACACAGAAATTATAGCCATGATAACAATGGACAGCTTTTACTGTATGTGTGTGGTCCCACGTCAAACAAACAGTTCGCTGAAGTGTAGCCTGAACAGAAGATGATGCTAACTCATCCATCTTTAAACAATGATGAAAAGCAACAACTCTTTCAACATACTATCTGGCTTTCTTCGTCAATGTTTAGTTTCTTTGCTTGGAATCCAAAAATAAATAACCAGGCGACAGTCTGCAGGTTTTCCAAAAAGTAAGACAAACAATAGCATCTATATTTTATCACTTGCTTATGTTAAACATAACAACTTATGGGGTTGCTTATGAATGCTTTTCACAAAAGCAAATCTTTAAAATGAATCAAGCTTTAAGTTTAGGGTCAGTAAGATTATGTGGTACACTTTACTTGAAGGGGTGTGCATAAGACTGGCTTGACACCTTCATAACCATGACATATGTCATGAATATGAAATAGGGTTTATGCATGTTTATGACGACTGTCATTTAGTGACTTTCGCTCAATGATGCCATTTTGAATGCAAATATGACATTTGTTTAAGGTGTCTTTGTTATGACATCTTGACATGAACCACAACATTATAACATGTCAGTGTCTTTGTCATGGCAACTTGACATAAAATTAAGTTAAACTGTCATGTGGTAGATTTTGACATTGGCTGTCATGAGGCCATTATAACTCATGAATCATGATTTTTTTTGTGTGTGTGTGTGTGACTCAACTACAGTGGTACTTATTGAATTTGTCATTAAAATGTTATAATGGCCTCATGACAGCCAATGTCAAAAACAACTACCTGATAGTTTAATGTAATGTTAACCAATAAAGCTAGGTGGTTTCTGAAGTTTGACATTTAATCTGCTATGTCATGCTTATGACAGGTTGTGTTGCCTTAGTAATGTCAAGTTGTCATGACAAAGACACTGACAGTTTATGATGTAGGCCTATTGGTTTATGTCGAGGTGTCATTACAAAGACATCTCAAACAATGTCATATTTGCATTAAAAATGTCATAATTGAGCGAATGACATTATAAAGTTGTCATATAAACATGCATAAAACTTCCTTCATATTCATGTGTCATGTCATGATTATGATGGTGTCATGTTAGTCTTATGCACACCCCTTCCATTAAAGTGTTACCGATTATGTTTTTATATATTTTTTTTTACTCAGCATTGAACAAAAGTGACACTAAACACTGTTACAAAAGTGACACTAAACACTGTTATGTTACAAAAGGCTAGTATTTCAAATAAATTAATATTTTGCTTTATATCAAAGTCAAAAAAATAATGTAACAGGGTTTCCATTAAAATATTAAGCAGCACAGTAACTGTTTTCAACATTGATAATAAAATGAAATGTTTTTGAGCAGCATATCACCATATTAGAATGATGTCTGAAGGATCATGTGACACTGAAGACTGGAGTAGTGATGCTGGAAATTCAGCTTTGACATCAGGAAAATAAACAAACAAACAAACAAACAAAAGACATATTCTGTTCTTGATAAATGAAACCTGAATTTGATATCCACGTTCTGTAGTTTAGTATATAAAACTATTTTTCACTTCAAGCTTAACATTCTCTCAGAAAGGCAGTGAAAGGATGTAACTCACATTCTGCAGGTGTATCACGGTTACACAATGGAAGAAGGAGCTGGTGTTCACATCACTCGCTTATGTCGCTCTGTTTGCGCTTGTGTCTTTCAGTAACTCTGTGCTCTTTTTCCTTATAGTTTCACGCCTCTATTTTCCCTCCTCGTGTCGACCACTCCCTCTGTCAGTCTTAGTATTTATAATCTGATGAAATAAATATTGTTATCTTATCACTGTACACGCTCATTTAGTTCTCTTTTTCTCACGGTACAACATGCTACTGTTTTGGACAGATATTAGACTTTGGGACAAACATGGATAAATACAGAATATCTGTCTGCTTTTTATTGATCTTGTCAACATTGATCTACTGATCTTCAAACATATTTAAAGGAAATATTTATGAGGGTTAATAAAGTGATCATTGCTGGGGTGATCTGATGCGTAACAGAGAAGCTGAAGTTTGTGAAATGTGAACTCGTAGAAGTCACGAGCCACAAAATCCAGAAACAAACAAAGAGCCATGTTGAAATAGATATTTTGTAATTATAAAGCGACTGTGCATGCAGGCTACAAATGCTTTTGAATTTTTGATATAGTTCTTATCAACACCATTAAATGGTTGCATGGTTATAACTAACAGGTTGTAGCATTCACTCAAACTCTGTAAGTCTTTTTAGTAGCATTATCTAGCGCAATATAGGATATTATGAAATAACAGATTAATGCAGAGAGTGTTACTCACCCACTGTATAAAAAAAGCCCCCTGTCAGTCTTGATGCACGTTCCACAACCAGTGACAGGGATCATACATGCCTCTCATGTAAATTCAGTTCACTGCTGATCATGCTTGGTGCTTTTTAATAACCAGTTTATAGGAAATATTCAATGTACTAGCAACTAAAAAGCACTTCTCTTCCAGAGCCGCAGCTCTTTTAGAAGGACTGGTGGTGTAAAAGCACAGTTCAGACCTGCTGTTGCATTTACATTGTTTACACTTACTCGCTGCTTACGCACATCGGGTGTTTTTAATCAAAGTGATAAGGGCTCCAAGAAAGGTTCTTCTAATTTATGAATTATTAGTTGATAAGGTGTTTGACATGACTCTTAATGATTGGCAGCCTGCTAGTTATTTGTTAGTTTTATCTGTGTAATTATAGGGAGCATGCAGTGTGGACTGATAAGAACAGACAATATGTGGTCTGTTATTAAAGACTTGATCATTTTCCAGCCTTAAATGACTGTGTGAAAACTGAAGGGCAGCTGTATCATGTGTTATATGACACTCGAATAGAGAGATGGTCATCTTGACTTATGTCTAGCCTACTGATTTAGAAGAATGGGAGTAACGTGTAAGTCGATACACACACAAAAAAAAACTCTTTTGTAATGGTTTAATTGGACAAAATTAGTTAAGGCATTAGATCATAAACAAACAAATACAAATATTTTACAGATTTTTAAAACAATCTAGGTTAGGAGGATTGCCTCTCTTCATCGCCGCTTTCTGGGTCTGATTCTGGCTCGTACTGATACTGCAGTATCGACACCATTATTTACATTTGACTTGAACAACACATGCAACTTCGTCCATAAAGGTAATGGCCGTTAAGTATCCGGACAACGTGGACTACTAGCCAATCACAACACAGCAGCCCAAACTAACCAATCTGAGCCCACTGCCTGTTTCTGAGGGCGTGGTTTTATAGACTCAGGAAGTCATCCGGTCGTTCCAACCCGATCTCACGACCAAGTCGTACGAATTTGACGAATGATTAAAAAGTGGCTAATTCGTAACAATTCGTACAACCTCACTCGTACGAATTAGTACGATTTTGCTAAATCGTACATATTTTACGAATTGGCCAATTCGTAGGAATTCGTACGAATGACCTACCCCTTACCCCGCCCCTAAACCTAACCGTCACGTGGGTTTAGACAAATCGTACAAATTCGTACGAGTGAGGTCGTAGTACGAATTAGACACTTTTTAATCATTTGTCGAATTCGTACAAATTGGGCGTGAGATAGTGTTGGTCGTTCAAATGACAGAGGAGAAAGCGGCTTACAATAAAGGTAAATTTTATGAAAAATAAGACTTTTTAAAAAAGAAAAACCACAAATACATGTTATATTGCACCCCATAATCACAACAAAGAAAAAAAAAGCAGTAATCCACCCCTTTAAAAAAGCGAACACTAGATCACATCAGCGTGATACATAAAATGACAGAAGGGAAGAAAGTGTAATTTGATCGTTAAATTTGTCTCGCGTCCCATTAGATTATGGAGAGATTATGATTTTTACAGCTGGACCAGCCACCAGGGGGCGATCAAAATGTTTTGGCTTCACTTTGCAGGACTTGCGCCGCACACTTGGTTCTACGATGGTCAGCACATGATGCATTCGCATGACATACCTTCAGCCCAATTTTTGTGTCCGAGTGGACAGTGCATGTACAATAATGTATGCGCAAGGTGAATGTTGAGACAAAAGGGTCCACTAGATGGCAATATGCAGTTGTGATGTATTGTGAAGTGGTCGAAGACTACTAATACGAAGAGTGCGGAAAGAGCGATACAAAACAACACGCTGTTCCAAGAACAGTAAACAAAGAAGCAAATCATTCTCCATCCTTTTGGTTTTGGTTCTTCTAAACTTTGCATGCAATGCCAGATCCGGTGTAAATGACTTGACTCAGTGCTGCCCTCTGATGTCTTGTAGAGTATAGAAATGCAAATATCTGTGTATGAGACGGCAGTGGAACATGGAACAATTTTTTTGAGATTAACAAATCTGTGCCAGACAGGCTAACTTGGTATTTATAGATTTACAGAAAACACCAAATTGCGACAAGCTCCAGAAGACCTTCAATCAATTTACAGAGAGATACCTGACAAAACTATAAGAGCGAAAAACAACTTTTTACAGGATCTGAATATCCTTGGCACTCTACAAATTACTGTGTTTGCGTCTAATGATTCGAATTTCGGCATCTGTGTCGTAGGGGTTTGTGACTGTTTGAAGGACGTATCCTGTCAGCGGGATTATTTTCGCTCCATGCCTCTTCTGGGCCAATTAACAGGGATTCAAAATATCTTCTGGTGCTTAGATCCTGTCTATGTATATCATTCTCATCTGAGCATGTGTGTGTGCGCGCGCAAACAGGCCAGAAGGAGCCTCTACTCTTTGCTTGTCATTAACCAGCCCAAACAAGACCAATGACGTCTCAGCACTAAGCTCGATGTCAAGGGTCTACAGTCACGTCTGTTCTCTGATCTTTCTGTCCAGAGTCACCTAGCAACTCCAGGCCTCCACGACCCCTTGTACCGCTCAAAGAATGGACTGCAAAGATGAGCAGATGAATCGGGTTGATATTAAGACAGAGAGCAAACATTGAAACGAAGTCGCCGACACAATATCAAGTCTCTTGGCTTTTTGTTTGTTGTTCCATCATGATGGAACAAAGTTAATAAATTAAAGGCTTTTAACAATGGTGAGAGAAGAGCGAATTTCTTTTCGGCTAATGTATCTGGTGACTCTTTTGGTGGTCGTTTAACTTTGAAGCTGTTATTGAGATACATTCTTCTGTATCTGATACCTTGTTAAAGAGAAGTTTCTCTTTGCAAGCAAAGCTTCTGTCAAAGAAATTGTTCCTCTGAGTTGATGTGTGTAATTTTTTAGAAGTTAAAATAGTTTCTCCCATTCCTCGCTTAATGCGCGGAGACAAATTTACGTAAGCCACTTGAAAGTTGATTTCCTCAAAAAGTGTAAACACTGGTTCTTTGGCTCTTTCTGGTTTGCTCATTTGTTTGTGCAGATCGACAGAGCAAAATTGCTCAGTCAATGCTGTCCAAACAATGTCTGCAAAATGGGGAAAGAGTGCAAAACCTCTTTTTTATCAGTTTGGTGCTGCTAAAAAGGTAAAGTTAATATTTCGTAAAACGTAACTTTAAAAAGACAATTTCTGCACAGTAAGACACTTGGATGAAGAGCTTCTAGCTTCCAATATAATAAAACTTAGCAGAATAAAAGAGTAATTTTGCATGGAAAAAGTGCATGGAAAAAATTCCTAAACATATTTCTTTTATATATTATATATTTAATATCTAATAAATACACGTTAACTTTGACAGCCCTAAAAATACACCATTGTTCAAAATGTTGGGGTCTGGAAGACTTTTAAATGTTTTTGAAGCCTCTCAAGAAATCGTTTAATTGATCAAGCATACACACAATATTGTGAATTTTCTATTTTAATGTATGAAAATTTAATTTATCCCTGTGATGTCAAAGTTGAATTTTTAGCATCATTACTCCAGTTTTCAGTGTCACATGATCCTTCAGATATCATTCTAATATGATGAGTTGCTGCTCAAGAAACAATTTTCTTATAATAATTGTTTAAAGTCGCCATGAATTAAAAATTCTAACTTTTAGTATATGTTAGTCTTACTGTAATCTATGAGTTAGTGTGCTTCAAAACAGCGACAAAATTTGCACTTATAATAGTTTAAAACAGTTTCTCACTTCCGCCGATATTTATCAATGATTTTGATGACATCACTCTGCACTTCAACTCTAAGATTTTTTTCTGTCCAATCAAATGCTCTCTATCTAAAGTGTCCTACTCCCTACATTATAAACAGACATTGAAGCTGCAGCTAAAATCGGTCACTTGTTCACACAGTTCTGTTTACCTCTGGGGGAGTTGTAAAATGAGCCTATTTCCAAAAAAAGTGGAGTATCCCTTTAAAGTTCACAAGAGCAGCTTTTATTTGAAATATAAATATTTTGTCCTTTTGATCAATGTAATACAACCTTACTAAATAAAATATTAATTTCTTTCAGAAAAAGTTAAATGACTATTTACTTACAAGATCTGAAAAAATAAGTCCACTATCAGGCCAGTTCAACCTGCCTTATCATGGATGTTATAGATTTTTTTTTTCCTTTTGTGAATCAAATGTCAACTGCAGCCTAAAAATAGTAACAAGGGTGAATTTATTTTGGACCTTGTTACCATAAAACACGCAAGGAATCTAAACAGATGGTTCTATCCAAAGTGACCTATGCTGGTCTGACACATTCCCCTGAAGCAGCATGAGGTTAAATGTCTTGTTCAGGGGCAAAACGGTGATACAGCAGGACTGTGATTTCATTGGCTCTTAAACTGATAGTTCATCCTAATGTCTTAGCAACTTTGGCGCACAAAGAACAACCTCTCCGGAAACAGCTTGGAGCCGTGAGCACTAAGCTATCATCATCCCCTCTGCCTGTCAGGATCTCTCCTTGAATATGTCAAGATATTTAGAGCAGCAGCGAGATATTTCGAGATATTTAGTGAGCTGACTGATTTCAGGTCAGCCCCTTCATTGAGATGACTATTTGTGATCGTATTTGACCATTTTTGGTTTTGTAGCTGGGCATGTGCACACACACATATTATAGCCTGTCAGTTTCTGTGCATGTAGAGCTAAGTGTGTAAGCTGCAGCCCTTCACTGCAATCTGTCATATCGTATTTTCATCTTACGAAACATCGACCTTATATCTCCAGAGATGCTCCGATCTGCACCCCGCCTCTAGACAACCCCACCGGGAGAACAATGGAGAGTTTTCCCACCCCAACTAAAACACAAGCTCCCCTGGGAGGGGTCAGAGAGAACACAGCCCATCACACATTATCTCCAGCCTCCTCCATCTGAGTTGCAGAGGCACGCTTGCTTCCTTTTTAAGGAGAAGTGATAGGAATGGGCTGTTCTACTTTTGAGATTAGAGAGAGAGAGAGAAAAAGCAAATGAGAGGGGTGAGAAAGAAGAGATGTAGAGACAATAAAACTGAAGAGAGAAAGGCGGACTTGATGTTTATATTTTCTTTCCCAGTACTGAGCAAAGCATTACAATATTTTTTATGTTGTAATGTGTGCATATGTATTAGCAATTTTATGTTTCAACCAAAGATGGCGACAGAGAGCCCAAGCTATAGTATAAATTTCTATGTGATTTTTTTTATGTAGAATTATCTAGAAATTATATCTAGAATTATTGTACTTAAACACTTTTTAGTCTCAAATATGTCCGGGTTTGTGTTAGCATTCAGCTGGCGCACTTGTGTTAGCACATGGCCTTTAAACACACCACAGGCTGGAAGCAGACACTAAATAATTCATTTTTTTTAACTAAACCATACATTATACAGTACATGCAAATGAAAGATTCAACTTCACTAGCATGAAAGTGACCTAATCTTGCTGACAAACATGCATGCACTGATCCCGTCCTTTCTTACTGGTTTGTTTCCTTCCAGAGCCAGAGCGTATGGCAATGGCTCTCGTTCTCTTGTACGAGGGCAGGCTGTGAGGTCCACTTGCTCTTTGGCATGGAGAGACAACCCAACCCCTCCAGAGCTGCGGAGAGAGGCTGACATTTGGGGCTCCTGTCACTTTACTTGCACTACAGAGATTCATTTTTTTTTTAGATACTGAGTTAAGGCAGAATCTAGTCCAAAATAGTGCATCGCCCCTGGCAACAGCTTATTAATCAAAGGAAGCTACCAGGGCATGAATAGCTCTGGAGTGTATTTGCTTCTACATAAGGCATGAGTGTGTCGGGTAGCCAAACTTTTAATTCATCATAGGTTCTTCATGCTTCGCCACGCTCTTCTACATTGTTTGACTTTCAAAGTCTTTTAAGAAAGCCTGTTAGGCCACAGATTGTTTAGGGCTTTGGAGACCTGAAGCATGAGTCCACTTCCCTTTGGGAGAGTCAGGAGTGAAGCTGATTGCTTTCAGACCAACTGGCTCGCCTGTCTCTCCTCATTGTGTACCAGGATAGTACATTGGATATACATTTAAAACATTGTTAGCCTCATAGCATAATTGCCTAAGCCATATTTTTAAATGTTTTGGAAAACTAGAAAATAGAAAAAAAACACTCACAAAATGACTTAGGCAATTATGCTATAAGACTAACAATATGTGAACAACAATTTCTCGTATGAAATGTACGGTCAATTTTAACATTGAGCAAATTTTTTTGTACATCTGGAGTGCTGTCAGTACAGACGAAAATGACAAAAATCGGTGTTGCCTACACCGTGTTATCCTCTTTTGAAAATTTTCATCCTGTTGACTTCAATGGGTCATGTTCTAAACCTGCTTGTAGCCTCTTAACATCCTTGATTTGTCATTACAATTGCACAGCCACTTGTATTATACTTGTATTATGTAGCCACTTTATTTACTGCGGTCAATCTGACTGCAGTAGATGTGAAAGATATTACTAAAAATAATGTTAATTCAGCCAACTCACATACCTTTATTTACTTCGGTTGAAGTCCACAGTAGTCGATTGTCGAGTTCACGCACATGTAAAGCTAATTTCTTAATTTATCTTTGTAAAGAAACCTCATTGCTTAACTGGCTCCTCTCTGCTGTCTCAGACAACAAGATCTTTTCCTGTCAGCCTCTGTAACTTCTGTTGGTTGCAGTTCAGAGAAATTAGTTTAACACTCACGGGACGCACCGTCTGACGGCCAGCTTCCTGTGTGTGTGCTTTGGATGTGTAAGAATATCAGAAGTTTAAAATAAAATGGCTTTAAAATACATTCAAATAAAAACATTTTTATGTTGATGAAGAAAGTCACGTGAGCGTGGCTGTACAGGCTCCACCCTCTTCTGGAAAGCTTATTTGCGTTTAAAGATACATGCAAAAAAACAGCAAGTTTTTCCTTCCTCTCAAAAATTTTACTTTACAACATGGTATAATCAATTATTTGTGATATTTTGAGCTAAAAAAAAAATCACCAACACATTCTAGGGACACTTTATGTAATTATATTACATCTTGTAAAAACTAGGTCCCCCTTTAAAACTAAATTTACAGGATATCTTTGTCAAAAGACAAACAAGTGATAAAAAAATAAATTTATTTATATAGATGTGGATATAATAATTGTGAATAAAGTGTATTATATTAAAATATTTCCAAAAACTTTGAAATTGAAACGTTAACTATAATATTGCTTTATGCTGGTGTCCTAATTTCCTGCAATGACAGTTTTTGTGATGTAAAATTGGAGCAATGCAGTTATTTGACCATGTAACATTTTCATTTCCACTTAATTTTGTTAATGAACAATCTTAAAAGAAGTTTCTGGAAATTCATTTTGAGTTGAACTAATGCTCACATTAAGGAGATGCAAAGACAAATTGAACAGATTTTCAACGCAAACACTCAAAACAGTAAATTAACATGATTATGTAAATCTGGGCATAAATCTTATTTCTAAATCTTGATGATTTAGAAGAAAAGAGACAGAACACCCAACTTTTTTTTGCATAACCTTTAATCTGTGGGTAATTTAGCAATAATTCAGCCAATGAAGCTCCATATGTCAGTCCCATCACAGTCCTCTGGCTTTAACAGATGATAGCTGTCCATTTGGAAGATCAAAAAGGAAGTGATGTGTGTCCTCATCATGTCATGTCCTAAAAAAAGCATCTTAAGTGCAAAACCCTTCATGTCTAGTCAAGGCAAGCATATTGTTCATTGTAACTGTAGGGAATTTAGAATACATTTTTAAAGTAAATCTTGTGCAATTGCATTTACCAAGGAAAACTAGTTTCATAGTTTAAAATCCTTGGCAGTTCACAGTCACATAATGCCATTAAATATTGCTCCATTCCATAAAATATGTCAGACTTCAGATTGCATTACGACCAAAAGGAGTTGTGACTCCGCATACCAGAGGGTTGAGAGTCATGCATGAAAATCAGATTCTTGGCATGACGTAGTCATTTTGTTTGGACTTTGTGTGGCAGCCAGCCGAACAGCTTCCTGTATAATTTCTTCCTCTTGATTTTGGCCTTGAACAGGCACTGATTCTCTTGGTGAGCCTGAGACTGAATCTGAGGGATAATCTCAGTCTGAGATTGAATCTGATATATAATCTGACCCTGAGATTCGATCTGAGGCTGAATCCGTGATGTAATCTGTGGTTGAGCCTGAGGCCGAGACTGAATCTGTGACGGCGAATGAGTTTGAATTTGAGACTGAGCCTGGATTCGGCACTGAATCTGAGAAATAATCTGAGGCTGATTTTGAGTCTGACTTTGGGTCATAATGTTGGCATTTAGCTGGTGTAATTTGTGATTCTGAATGAGTAAGGTGAGTAAAGAAAGAGATTCTTCGTATCCTTCTCTCCTCTCTGGGGATTGATGACACAGACTCTGGAAGAGCTCCTTGAATCTTCTTTCCTGTTTCCGAAAGTCATACTCCACACTAGCCCAAAGAGTGAGTAAAACAAAAGTGGGGGAGAGAGAGAAGAGAAAAGGTAGAGTGCTAGAAACGAAAGCATTTCAAGTTACTTCTACTTCTCTTAATTTATGCTTCATAGTTATTTTTCCCTTTGAAATTATTTACATTTACATTATTGGTCAGAAGTTTTTTTCTTAGTAAAACAGTAATAATGTGAATTAGGCCTATTATTACAATTTTAAATAACTGTTTTCTACTATAATATGCAATGTATCCATGTGATGACAAAGCTGCATTTTCAGCATCATTACTCCAGTCCTTTCCTCAGTATCACACGATCTGTTAGAAAACATTCAAATATACTAATTTGATGCTCAATAAACATTTATTATTATTGTCACTGATAAGACTTGTGCTGCACCCAAAATTGTTTCACCCAAAATTGAAAATTCTGTCATCATTTACTCACCCGTTTTTCGTTCCAAGCCTGTATGTCATTCCTTCTTGTGATATTCCTTCACAAAAGAAGATAAGATAAGAACGTTGGGGTCCAACATTGGACCCCATTGACTTTTATAGAAATAAATAAATTAGTTAATTAACATTTGTCAAAATATCTTATTTTGTGTTTCACAGAAGTCTTACAGGTTTGGAATGACATGAGGGTGAGTAAATTATGACAAGATTTTTTGGGGAAACTATAGGTAATACGGTAATTACACCATGTCGTAATTACCGTAATTACAAGATTTTAACTTGTAAAATAACACAGTCTCATCCCAAGGCGTCATATAACTGACGTCTTGGGAGTTCTTTTGACCATACGTCAACATCCGCCGTTTTAGGGTACCCTTTAACATCAGTTACATGATGATCCTGGGACATCATACAACTGATGCTTTACCTTTAACGTCAGTTAGGTGACGGGGTAGGTTTAGTGGTAGGTTTAGGTCTGGGGTAGGGTTAGGATCCGATAACGTCATCTATACGACGTTAAAAGGGTACCCTAAAACGGCGGATGTTGGCGTATGGTCAAAAAATGTCCCAAGACGTCAGTTATATGACGTCTTAGGATGAGACTGCACTGTTTAAAAAGCCTTTACGTCCTTTTCAGTGTGTTGTCATAGTAAAATTACGGTAATTAAGACGTGGCGTAAATGCAGTGTATCTCTTTAAAATGGTTTGTAGTCACATTGGGTGCTCTCACCTGTAGACAGCACATGCAGTCTTCTGACAGGTGGAACAGTCACTAAGGTCTTGGCCAGTCTGAAAACACCGCCGACTACATAAACAGAAAACATGCAAGGAAAATGATTTTAAAAAGTTTTGTTTTAGTATGCCTTTGGCCTTGCACTCACATCCATAAATGCATTTAGAGCTCATTTACAGCCCTTATTGACCTACGCTTGGAAATAAAAACCAAATGTACATCAAATTAAACCACGACAACCTTGTTTTCCAGCCTCTCCGCTCTGAGAATTTCTCACAATTACCTTTAACACATCCAGCACGCCAGTCACACTTGTCTATTATCTGCTAAATTTTGAATAACTCGGTCTCTCACCCTTTGCTGAGTGCGTGACTCATCTCCAGGTCCTGGATGCAGTTGAGAAGAGTTGTGACTCTTTCCTTGTTAGATTGCAGACTCTCCTCTACCATCTCTAGTCTATGCTTAGGGTCCCGACGACTGCCCCAATGAGGCGATGCAGGTAGCAACCGGACCGCAGAAGCCGGATGGTCGTGCGCTTCATTTGAGACAGACCCAACTGCTTCAGAATGAGTTTCCATTTGTGTTTTTGAGTTCTGGAGATTGCCGCCATTCGGTGAGTCCTGCTTAGGCAAAGTGCCTGAGGGTGTCAGATGTGAGTTTTGGATGGAGGCCACATTCAGGACTCTGTTTTCACTGCCCCCCAATATGTATTTAAAAGTTGGTGCTTGCGGAGGTGCAGAAGAAGGTTTGGGAGGTCGACAAGCATGAGTCACAGAAGGAGGTGGTTTGTTTGGAGGCTGAAGAAAGTGTTGCGAGCCATTGATCATTTGACGTTCGGGTTCTGCTGCCTTTATTTCAGTTTGTTTCTTTGACTCTGTGTCCTTCCAAGACTTAAACTCATTCCCATTGAGTGTTTTAGCTTGAGGAAAAGCTCCAGCGGAAGCGATGGCTAGTAATGAGGACTCAAGAGTGTCATTATTAAGCTGATTCAGGACAGAGCGTCTGAACACTGTAGGCTCTGTCTGTCTATGTGGCGTTTTCGAATGAACGCACAAAGTGCGCGGGGCCGCTTTGACCCCGGGGGTAGTTCGAGAACATTCTTTGGTGTACGTTTGCACCTCCACCTCGGTCTGAGTGGTGGTAAATGCATTTGAGAGGTTCTGATGGTTGATTGTTTGCGTTGTAAGTGTTGCTTTGTGATGAGTTGACATATTCGGGGCATGTGAAAACAAGCGAGTGTCATTTTGGCTTTTTGACTCAAGATAAGGATGTGACAGTGCGTCTTTATGTGCGGATACACCCTGCAGTGATGTTCCACTGGTGTTTATTCGCTGAGTGGATGTGTGGGAAGCTTGCTTGTGCGTGTCGGCGGGCGAAAGAGTGTCGGTGTGTATCGACGCGTGACGTGATTCACCATGAGGCCCTGAGAGTTTATGTGTGTGCGTTACCAGCGCAAAATGCAAACGTGAATCCGAGGGTGAGGATTCTGACTCTGTGTCAGCACAGATTTGCGTCCCGCTTTGAGGTTTAATGCCGAAATTTGTGTGTGAGCACATTGATGGTTTAGTGTGCATGTCAAACTTGGACTCTAATCCATTAGGGAATTGAACCTGTCTGTGAAGGTTTGAAGCAGTGGGGGATGTGACACCTTCATTCACACAACTCTGCACTATAGTTTGGTGTTTAACATTTGAATGTAAATGAAAACAGGTAGGAGATTTAGAAAGAGTACTTGTCTGATTCATTCGCGAGCAATTGCCGTTTTGAGGTTTGGAGTTCTGTGGTGTGCTAGTTTGGGGGGATATCTGTTGTTTTAAAGTAGTTTGCAAAGGTTTGATGTGTGTTTTATTTTGTGTCTGGGTAGGCTCTGAGTGTGTGGGTGGAGCTTGGTTTACTTGATTTGAACGTTTCTCATCAGGGTTTGGCTGGTGAGATGATCTAAAGTGGGAGTTTGCATGTGGTATTCTGCTACTTGTCACCTGTGTGGATGATAACTTCTCAGTTGGGCTGTTTTTGTGTGTTTGGGGAGGGTTAAGAGATACAGGTCTGCGGGGACAAGAGTTGTGAGGTTTGTTAGCATTCAAGAGTGTGTTTACGGCCTTTGTCGCAGCTCTATCCTCTTTCGTTGTAACAGTGAGCATGTGTGTATTTAGAGCTGATGAACAACCGGTATGATTAATGTGTGTGTCAGCTCTAGATTCCCTATTGACTGCGTGATGATTAGTGAGGTTTGATGCCTCACTCTGCTGAGCAGGCAGCAGAGATAATGGCCATTCCTTGTTTATATTCATGTTGAGATAAGAATGAAGGTTAGGGCTCATGGGGTGCTGCTCTGACTGTGTAACACTGCGGTCGGTGTGCTTTTCTATCTGCGTGTATTTCTGCACGTCACTCCCAGGGTAAAAAGGAGATGAATGTCTTGATTGGAGTCCTAGAGAACCAGCAGAAGTTGGAGGCGAAATCGCCCTGGATTGGCTGTGGAGTCCAGGAGAAGCTGTATTCTGCCTGCCTCCACAAGTGCTGCAGAATGTCAAGAGAGGTCTAATAGGAGGTGAATGGAGAGGGACAGTTTTTTTCTGTCCAGTTGTAGACTCTTTCCCTTCACTGATGTCGCTGCTGATCCCGCCCATTACCTCAGAGTCAACCACACTCCCGTTGGTGAAGTGACAATTCCGTCTCGGTTTTAGCCTGCTGTTAGCCACACCTCTTAACGGAGGACTGGTTCTGATTGGACGGTTATGGCATTGCACTTCTTCTCTGATGCTTTTACAAATATCCCTCTCCATCCCCTCAAAGGTCACACCCTTTTTTATTTTAGCCTCTAGACTTCTTCGTTTAATAATGATACTTCTTGTTTTTTCTTCCTTTTTACCAGCCTCATTTAGGATGCTGCCGTTAGGTGGCATGATCACTGTTTTTTCTGATTGATTTTTACAAGTGTCCCTATGTTTAACGCCCTGATGCACTTGGTTGTTTCTCATTGCAGGTGATGTCTGAACACCGACGTTACAGTGATGAGTCAGTGTGAGGGCCGCCATGCTACTGGTCCCATTTGCCACGGTCCTCCAGACACGTGTCCCCACAAGGGCGGGCTCTCCGAGAACTGGCACCGGAGTGGTGTGATCAGCTGCCCGTCTACCCATCTCAAGTATAACTGGTCCAGGCAGACTTGAGTAGAAATCAATGCATTTGACCACTATGGTGCACCTGAGGTGGAAGGAGAAAGAGAACTCTTGGAAGTAAAAAGACTGAAAAAGGCAGACAAAAGGTGAATAGTAATGAATGTTATTTGGACTGCAAAAAAAAAAAAAAAAACTGATACATGAGTCATACTTAAAAAAATAAATAAATAAAAACTGTGCCATTCTTGCTCTAAAAAAGGTAAAAAAATAGTCTGTTTTCAGGACAAAAAAATTGAATTCTCAGAAATTTCTATTAATTATACGCTTAATGAGATTTTTCTTCTCTTTTGTGTCAACCCAATTTAATTTAAAATGTTTTGGGGTTGAATGTGAAAAAAAAATGTTAGTAATTAACTATATCAAATATTCTTATGCTTTTGGCCAAGTATACTATTTATCTGTTAATATATATATATATATATATATATATATATATATATATATATATATATTCCCATGACATAGAAAGATTGACTTTGATGTGAACAGTATAAGTATAAACATAAAATAAATAAAAATGAGGACTTTAAGAGAAATGGCTCTGTTTGGATAATGTGTAATGATGTCATTGTCTTAAACATAGATATCCATAATAAAGGCTAGATGTCTTACGGCGGAGTCTCTATCGTCATCACCGGCGGCCATCTTGTAACAGTCAAGATTTCTGGTGGGCTCTGTGGTTCCTGGTGTAAGGTGAGTGGTCAGCACGAACACAAACACTCTTATCTCGGTGAAATCATTACATATTTAAAAAATGTTTGGTTTGTTACAAACATTATTAGCGTGGCTATAATTCTGGATGATTATTTATTTATACACTTATTATTCATAAGTATGCAGTGTCATAACTACATCTCTGACGTTTATAACAAACCTAATCATTTGAAAATCGGAAGAAAATTTAGCAAGTTATGGTTATTTAAAAATAACATGAACCATTACAACACATGGTTACGAGTGAGCGAGCTGCCTGTGACAAGATGGCCGCCAGTTGCCGACGTCGACCTCCATTGGCCAGGAGAGCATTCGAGACATCTAGCCTTTATTGTTTTATGTTAAAACACCAGCGATATTGGATACTGAAAAAAAAACAACAAAAAAAAAACATCTAGCCTTTATTATGGATGTCTTAAACATATCAGAAATGCATTTATTATTTTAGGAAAAACAATCTATAGTAAGCAAAATTTCAATGTACTTAGGTTAGCCAAATATATGTATATATTTACGTAAACATTTTTATATAAGCCATTTAAATGTGGATGAAAGATGACATAAAATTAAAGTTTTATTTTTATTACATACTTTTCAGAATCTAATCCACCAGATAATGCGATTAAGTTCAGTATTCTGTAAATGATATCATTAATCAGTCATGGGGACACATATTCATGTAGCACAAATGGCACTGTTTTCTGACAATGACCCACATACAAAAAACTGAAAACTATAAACCATCTGCTACTGCCTGCAGTTAGTTTTGAAATGAATACATTATATCAAGACATTAAATAAAAATGTACAATTGGTGTGCAATCTATAATGAGGTGTATGATGCACAAAAAACAAACAAAAAAACAACAACTCAAGCTTCATATAATAAAATTCAAAGCTTCAATAACAACAGTGCAGATTTCAGAGCACAAGACCTTATAATAGAATATACAAAAGACCTTCCTGGCTAAACAAGATGAATCCAATTTGGAAAGAGTAAGCAAAAAGATGAGAGAGAGCAGGGTGAAATCAAAAGAACAGAGTGATGTCAAACAGAGAGAGAGAGAAAGAGAGAGAGAAAGTGCGCTGTAACACATTCAGATTCCATTACCTCTGTTCTATCTATTCACAAAACTAATACATAGTTTCCAGAAATATAGAGAGACCGTTGTCTGTTTGCTCAGAGTTAAACTGTGTCACCCTGTGTGCGCGCGCGTGTGTGTGTGTGTGACTAATTAAATATTTCACACACTGACAAACGTTTTGTTCTGCCCTGACCTGACTCTCTCTCCTTTCCGCACCTACACCTGGCACCCCTCCAGCCAGGCTCGGCTGCCCTCTCTCACTTTCAACCCACCTTGGGCACCTTGATAATTTGGCTGACAAAGAGGGTGTTAATCAGCAACTGACAGTAAATTTTCTAATGAACCACTCTAATAATTGGCTGTTATAAAAAATGTGTGTGTGCGTCATTTTGCTTACATTTAGGGACCGAATGTCCTCGAAAGGAAAGTGCGAACTCCACCAGCTGATGCTAAATATCAGACGCAATCTAATGTATACTAGTGTAATGTATAATAATGTATTAATAGATATGTTTTCAAAAACAGAAAAAAAATGCACTTTGTTGTACATGAATTGCTTCTCGTAGTTGAAAATTAAAGATATAGTTGACCACAGTTAATAAAGTATCGTAGTTGACCACGCTTAATAAAGATATAGACCAATAAGTCTAATGAAAATATGTTATATATAAATATATATAAACATATGTGTGTGTGTGTGTGACATTATTCGTTTATAATATTTTAAATAAATATTTTTCTATTTAATTTATGAAATATACTGTATATATATATATATATATATATATATATATATACACACTATAGATTGCATACATATTACATATACGTTACACTATCTTTATTCAGTGTGTAGAGACTTGTAATGAATGAATGAAAGTTTCAAAAATCAGAAGGGTTTGTGAAAGGTCGGATAGTAGCTCAAGGTAAAACATTATAAAAATAAAGTTGTGCTCCACGATAGAAAAACAAACATGTCATGTACGTATGTATGAATATGTGTTTTAAAAAATATATCATCATGACATGAAGAAATGGAATCATGGGATTTTGAAGTGTCACAATACTGTGACTGTGAGCCAAACCTCGTCACTTTCTGTCAACACTTACTGTTTCGCCATCACATTTCCAACGAACACACACACACACACACACACACATTCCCTCAGCCCCCAGCCTTGAATGTGCAAACATTTCAGATCATCTTGCTGTTCATTCCCCCTAGAATCTCTCTTTCTTGATGTTCTGTTGTGGATGTCAAACTGACCCCTCTGGGTGGCACCAGGCTGTGGCACCACACATGTCAACAGCCTGAAGTCAGTCTAGGAAAGATTGTAGTCTGTGAAGCACAAGACTCACAGTCTTTCCTTCAGAAATCACAACAATCACGCAGCCTTTTATTGCAGCGAGAAAAAAAAGGGAAATGGGATCAGTAAATGTTGCGAGTAGGATTCAAACTAGTATCGCCACAGCTCATGCACTAACCGCTAAGCCATGGTTCTGGCGCAACAACTAACCAGTTTTAATCAGTATCAATCTTACATCCTGCAGAAGTCAGATAAAGACCACAGCGCAAACAATAGACTTTTATTTTGTACGTACACAAGCACCTACCTTCAGTTACATCCTGAGACGCAAACCTCACAGCTTCCTGGCATGTTGCAGGCATTTTTTTTTTCTGTAGGTTTCAGTATCCACAAGAGGTCTTATTGTCCAGTAAGTGGGTGCAGTGAAGAGACACTAAGATGACTCAAATCCACACAGAAGCTTGTGTTGAAACAGCACCTGCCTTGACAGTCACTCCTCTAGCTCTCCGCAGACGGTGATCATCCTCCCTCAGAGGCTGTTTGCTTCTCTCCAGAGGCGTCTGCTTTTTATTTGTTTTGATTTGCTCTCACCTTCACTTGCTGAGGCAGCAAGCACAAAGATGCATTGATCTGTGTCCTCAGCCTTGCGCACTCTCTCTATTCCTCTGTCTCTTTCGCTCTCTCTCTCTCACACACACTCTCTCTGAGTCACTCTTCCTGTCTGTCCCTGACCCTCTCTCGCTGTCTCACCCTCTTTCTCATATGCATATCCAGTGCTGGGTCAAAGGCATCCTAAATTCAGCTGAAATTGGGCAGGGTGGGGAGAGAGAGAGAGAGAGAGAGAGAGAGAGAGAGAGAGAGGGAGAGAGGGAGAGAGGGAGAGAGGGAGAGAGGGAGAGAGGGAGAGATGTTCTGCATGCCAAGGGGCCGTTTGAAAATTACCAACATAATAGAAAAGCAGATTGATGGATGTAGTTAAGGGATGTTTGGATTTTTACATAAGATATCTACTATAAAATAAAATAAAATAAAATAAAATGTAATTTGTTATATAATGATGCACATTTATATTAAAACTGATGATGGGAAATGCAAATAAAATAATAAACATAACTTTTAAAATCGATTTTATGGAGATGTTCGGATTTAAAGCGTCTCTTCTGTGTAATACAATGCAAGTTCTATTATTTTGAAACTGTAGTAGGAAAGGAAATGCATAAATACTTTTAAAGTTCATGTTATTGTGCGCATTGTCAGATTTCTACAGATAATATATGTGTTTAACATTATATTAATTTAAAGGTTTAGTAAGAGAATTTAAACTAGAAGCTGGCGCGGTCTGAATTCAGCTTTATAGTTTACTGGTCTATGACGTCACCCATGACGTTTCGGGCTTCCATTGGACTGATTTTATATGTGCTTCACGGCGTAATCACACAGAACGTTCCCCACCGCATCTCAAATGCAGCGTCTTGTTCCTTCTCAGGGAACCAGGGTTACATACGTAACCTGAGACGTTTTGAGGGGTATATTGACGTGTAAACACAATCGTTATGTTTTAAATGACATAAACAGTTGGAAAGGTCTTAAAGTGACAGCAGCCAAATATACCTACAGCTGTATTTCATGTTAATCAAACAAGAAAAGAAAAAGACAAAATTTCTCTGTGCTCTGAATACATTTATTAGCTTTAATAAGAATGAATGTACATTTAATTCAATTCATGAATGTTTAAGCAATAGTAATCAGTACATTCCCTATGCTACCTCACTCGTACGAATTCATACGATTTGTCCAAACCCACGTGATGGGTAGGTTTGGGGGCGGGGCAGGGGTAGGTCATTCATACGAATTCATACGAATTGGCCAATTCGTAAAATATGTACGATTTAGCAAAAATGTACTAATTCGTACGAGTGAGGTCGTATGAATTGTTATGAATTAGTCACCTCGTAAAATTCGTACGAATTCTCATGAGAAGCAGCTGCAGCACAACAATTATTCCATTTATTTGCGTTTTCTATCATGTTGACTTATAACAAATTCGTGTCGTATTTGTGCACTGCACTGTTTTTAGGCATGTAAAACTTTGATACAAACGAAAGCATGTAAAATCATTATAGTTACTGACTTTTCCATGGTACAGAGTCAGATTAATTGAGTGTAATTTTTGTGAATTTTCTGAGAGCAACCAGTTATGTAGATTATAGTTATTTAATTCAAAATTAAACTAATGTGAGACTTAAAGTGAGTGAACATCCTAAATACGTCCATGTTTTGTTGGTGTTCAGTGGTTGATCACTATAATGGGTAAATGAGGAATCCACTGAAAGTGCTGAGGTTTCCTGGACTGTCATAGATGGTGTAACCTGGGAGGAGCTTCATGCAAATGACATCACCCACTTCCAGCTGCAGGACAGCTCCATTTGATGCATATCGGTGCTGATTGTGATAAAGCCATTGTCCCACTGACACAATATTCTGCCCATTTTTATATAAATTTGCACCCATTGACTGGTAGATTTGAATACCACATATAGTGAATCTGAAGTAGTAGACTCCTTTAACTGGTGCCGTGAAGAGCCCTGCCATTGACAACAAAACCGTCAGATCAAATGTAAAATGGGTCTGATGAAAAAGAAAGACATTGGCTATAGCTTAAAGTACCTGTTGTTGAGTTGTAGTTGTTTCCAATGTTTGTGAAGACATTGTTGAATGCCAGTGTGATCTCAGTAGTCTTGGGACCTTCATTGCCACGGATCCCCAAGTCAGCTGAAAATGCCACTTTAGGTTGTTCTGTGAACAAAAAAAAAAAAAAAAAATTCAAGCCCAAATTAAAAACACAAGTTTAGGGTTATGTTTATTGTGCATTAAATGCTGAACATGAATACATAAATGTTTAAATAAAAAGGAAAGTTTTATCCGTTTACCTGCATTTTTTTTCTTTAACGCTTCCAGCTGGGTTTCACTGACCTTCATGTGTTCATTTAGCCCTAAAATTATTCACATTATTTATTCTAGCTGAAAATATATATTTAATATCCCCCCCCCACACACACACCACATATCAAGCTTTTTAATAAGGCTTTTCAATTTTAATCTTCACAGATTTTGTTATGTCATTTTGAAAAATGGATGGCATCAAAATACAGTTTTTGAGTACCTGCATTCTCTTTCTTCAGCTCCAGTATTTGTTCTGCCATTTCTATAAAACATTATGAGTCTATTTATTTAAATGAATTATTTAATGTTGTTTTGTATTAGTGTTTAATGAATCTGTTATTTCAAAGATAAGTGTTTAAAGGGTGACAGAAAAAGAAACTACTAACTTGAATTGTCATTCATCACCATTTCCAACTTGACTCTGAGCTCCACCATCATGTCTCTTACATCTCTCACCTCTTCCCAGATGTTTGGCAGGTTGTTTTCTTCTTGCACATCAGTTTGTCCATTAGTGAGTGACAGACAGCACAGCATCAGCAGAGCAATACTCACCTTCATCCTGATAGTCAGAGACAGAAACTCTTGGGTTTATGAAAGCAAGTTACTTTATACTTTGAGGTAGTTAATCATTACAATTTATTATTGACACAGATTTTTTTTGCATCCAATTAAATTTTAGAAAGGAACAGGAAGGGTAAAGTTCTGTTTCTGTTTCTTAAAAAGGGCTTTTGAGTTTGTAATTGCATGGCTAAATTCTACAGACTAAATAAAGTGTCATAGTGTGTGGTCATAGTTTTTTTTTCCGTCTTGTTCTTGTCTGTCAGAAAAATAGATTTAATATTTATCTTTTCCTATTTGTTTTCTTTCTATTTAAATTTTACCAAAAAAATAGACCTATTGTAAATGGCCTTATCAAAATGTAAATTTATTATTCAATATTACTGATGCAGGGTCCAGTTTTTCAAACGTATAACCAAATTTTTTTTTTTTTTTTTTGCTTTCTGAATGTTAATCATTACTTCAGACTATATTTACACATGTGTTTCTCATCTGTGCCAATACAAATACATAATCAAAATGATTCCAAAGTCTGGAGGGTCTGTTTGTTTCTTGAGTTTCTGTCTTTATAAATTAAAAAAAATCATGAAATTATTTTAAGTAAAAAATTATATAGTGTAACATAAGCAGAGATTTAGAAATTAATCACAGTCATTATAAAATGAAAATAAAATTAAAAGGACCCTGCAGTGAGCAGGAATAATGGTTCAATGCCACTAGATGTCGCCATTTAACTACAAATGACAGTCAGTTTGTTACTCTTGGGAGGTTGGGATTGTCAAAAGATGATGAATCGTATGCTCTTAACACTTATTTTTTAATTACTTATGGATATTATTTGTTTGATTTACAGTTGTGATTTGCATTGGTTACAATAAAAATGAATTAGGCTAAATGACAACTTGCTATTGACTTGGAATAGAAACAAGATTCCTTAATACAAACTGTCTTTTAAAATATAATATTAACTTATTAATATTACATTATATTAAAAATATCCTAATATAAAATATTAATTTAAATCATTTATTTCACTACACTTCATGTGAAATAAATGCTTTTTTATAGAAAGTTTAGAAAGAATTTTTCAGGGTAAAAGTACCTCAAAGGAATAGTTCACAAAAAATACAATTCTGTCATTTTTACTCACCCTCATGTCGTTCCAAAGATTAGTAAGACTTTTATTATATCTTCAGAACGCAAATTATCTTTTTAAACAAATCTGTTTTATATCTTTCCATTGACATCTGTGCTACCACTTTGAAGCTTCAAAGTGTTGATAAATAGATCGTAAAACCAATCCAAATGAGTGGTTTAGTACTAATTTTCTTAAGAGACATAGTCACTTTATGATAAACAGATTGAATTTAGACTTTTATTCGCATACAAACATTCATCAACATCCGTTCAATTGTGGTAAACCGAAGCTCAAGCAGGTTCACCTAACATGCGAGAACCAATGGGGTTTATTCTCATTTTACGCAGTACGTTTGAGCTTCAGCAAGAACCAATGAAGTTTGTTCTTGCACGTCAAGCTGGTTCATTGATCCATGTTTAGGCTATATCATGTCAATAAAAGCCTAATTTAAATCTATTTATATAAAGCGAGTCTCTTCAGAAAATATGGCATAAACCGCAACTCATATTGATTCCGATCTTTTTACAAGTGAAGTTACATAGTTGTCAACCGAGGGACAAAAAAGCTCTCAGATTTCATCAAAAATATTGTAAATTTTGTTCCGAAGATGATCGGAAGACATTTTTGGGTGAACTATCCCTTTAATCTCCAAAGTCATTCAAACACAAAGCTTGCAGGTTTTAGTTGCAGGCCATTTCATGAATAGCTCTAGGCCACACTTGACTGTTTGGCTATTATCAGTTCTGTCAAATGTAGATAGAAAGAGTCTGCCTAATGCTGTGCCACAGTGCCGGTGTCAGTGCTGCAGTCAAGTGCACTATTTTGCCTGCCTGATGCCCTTGAGACTCAGGCACAGCTCTTTAAAATGCAGCGTGTGTTGCCAGGACTAGACTGCAGCAAAATACTCTAAAACTCTTTATGTTTCTTCATTATGTGTCCCATTTTATTTCTCTGGAATGGAAAGGGCTGCTTATTTTTTATTTTATTATTATTATTTTTTACCTTTTTTTTAATTAAAATAACTTCATATTCTTTCTACTTAAAAAAAACAAAACTTTCAGACAGACAGACAGCTGAGAGAGAGAAATTAGATGCGATTGTAAGCATAAACAGGTTATGAGGGGAAAGACATAATATTTGCACAACCTTTGGATTTCCAATGCAATTCTTTTGATGTGTTTCACTAACCTAATCAAAACCAAAATGGCAGATGCAATGCCCTTTTTTATATAAAGAAAGATTTACCATTGGTTTTATAAATGTGAATAAATATGTAAATAATTACTGAAACAAACATATAAGTTTGAAGTGTATAGAAAAAAAATGACATTAAGTTTGCAACAACAAATTTGTCTTCAGGACTTTAGGATATCGGCCATATAGAAAATGATCATATGCTATTCAGTCTAACTTTTGAAAAGTTTGGAAAACTTTCTGCTAATATTTGTAATAGTAATAAGACTTTAGTACCATGTTTTAAAGATGTTGGGTTTAAAATAGTCTTCATTTTAGGTAAATGGAAAATAATAAAATAACATTTATTATTATTATTATTAGAAGAAGAAGATTGCAATACTTTATCATTGTGACTTTGCTGCCACAACCCTTCTTTAATAATTGTATATTGTTCTTTCACTAAATCAAATCAAAATAGTGTCGATATAAAAGGCAAAGTCATTTGGGAAGGATAGTAGTTATTATTGAAAGATTTTAAATAGGAATGGAAAATATATTAATATATTGGAATAAATAAATACATGTGTCAGACTGATTTGCATTTTTTTGCGAATATTTTATTAACTTAATATATATTTTGCGTTGTTTTTAACACAAAAAACCTAGAATACTATTCAAAATAAAATATACACTTGTAGTTACACAAATCAAACAGCAGATGTGCGCAAGTGAGCCACTCTGAAACCCCTCCTCCTGGGCGGATCTTCCCTGGTTAGACCCTCCCGCTTCCCGTCAGAAATCCTCCCATTTTCTCCCCTTCTCCAGGCCCCACCCGACCATCTGCCACAGTCCCGACATTTCCTGCACTCCAGCTGCCAACCCCGACTTTATTCTCTTCCTGCTTTTCTGCAGCTAACAGGATGAACGGATCCCATTCATCCATAGCCCCCCTCCCTCCTCTTTCCCTTTATTCAATCTCCCGGGAAACAAGCAACTTTGAGGCAAAAGAGAATGCCGCACAAACACGCATGCTGTTCTAAAGGTATTGTTTGTGTTTTAAAGTTTAAAGGGACACAATACAAACACTTTTTGACTCATGGAAAACACAGTTTGTTTGTTTTTTTCAAACCACAACGACAGAGCAACATGACAAATGAGATAGTTTGGTTATTGAGGAGTTAATACGAGATGGATCAGGTTTTCTTCACATTATGTTGAAATTCTAGGTCAGTCCCACCCCCTCACTTTTGGCATCCAGAGTAAGTCCACTGCTCAAGACCTTTTAAGGGAAGAAAAGAGTGAGATAGAAACTTGAGCACAGACAGAACTTGTAATGTTACACATTAACTCTGTGTGGATGAAAACACAGAAGCCAGTGTAACAAGCAAATGTGTCTCTTTCGTGTCATCATACAGATGGAATGTCCATGTTATCTGCTGTTGAATGTGTCCTTGAGAAGGACAAAAATGAACAACTGTCCCGTGAACAAAGCTTTGCTCACATACACTGCTTTACAGTTTTTTCTTGTTTTGAGTGTACATGTGATGATTATTATAGTGTCTGCTGATGTCTGGAATGATCATGTGGTTCTAGTTTATACCACTGAGTGTTGAAATTCAATTAGTTTGGGATTTTTCTTCTGTTTATCTTTCCTTACACATTTTTAGCAGTCAGTAGGGGGAGCTATTGAACTTTGGATGAAGGATGTTTGTGTCCCCCCCAGGAAAGTTTCAGCCATTTCACAGATGTTTTATAACTTTAAACTCTTATCCTCTATGTTAATAATATACCACATAGTTTCATCAAGTGAGAGATATTTTATTCCAAAATCATTCATTGTTCTGTCCAACCCCTCCCCCCATTTGAGTCATGCTTAGTCACTTACTAGGCACACTGACACATTTTTGGCTTGGAAGAATGAAAGAAGGGAGGTTTAAGGGGGGCTCTAAAAAGGACAGATATGTTGACGACCAAGGAACTTTGTACAGCAGTTGTGGATTAGCAAATTCGGCCATCTGTCTCATTCTCTCTTTCAATTGTTTTGTGTGTGTGTGTGTATCAAAAACAGAAAAGAGCCCACTCTGTATCTCTCACTTTCTGATATATATATATATATATATATATATATATATATAAGACTTAAAAATCTGTTTGTATATTATAAAATATATTACATAAATTTTGTAAAATAGCCTATATTATATAATATTGTTAAAAGTTTGGGTTAGGGTTAGCCCTAAAGACTTAAAATCTGTTTATATAATATAAAATATATTATATAAATTGTGTAAAATATATTATATAATATTGTTAAAAGTTTGGGGTCGGAAAGATCAGTATTTTTGCTCATTTTTGCTATTTTTCTCACCAAGTCTGACTTTGTTAAATCAAAAACAGTACAGTAAACACTGATATTGTGAAATATTATTACAATATATATATATATATATATATATATATAATTATATGGTATATATATATATATATATATATATATATATATATATATATATATATATATATATATATATATATATATATATATATATATATAATTCAGGCAAAACTGAATTCTTAGCAGCCATTACTCCAGTTTAGTGTCACACAATCCCTCAGAAATCAATATGCAAAGTCTATTTTCTTATATAGGCCTATACACATCTTTTATAAATTCATGTGGGTAAATGAGAGAGAAAAGCCATTGCCTATGACCTCATTCTGTCCATAGATCTTACAGAGAGAGAGATTACAGAGCATGATAATCATAAGCATTGCATTTTATTTTTAAAAATAATTGCTGTCTTGTTCCTCACAGGACATGCATTCCAGTGGTCTCCCATTCATTCTCTCTCTCTTTCTCTCTCTCTGTGTGTGTGTGTGTATGTGAGGAAGAGTTAGAGGGGTGGGGACCCCCTTAGTAAGAATGCCAATGGATGCAGCTGCTTGTTTGACCCCTGTAATGTCAGGTTATTCCTGGAACAGCTGTCAGATTGTGTCTGGGTGAGTGTGGGTGAATTGTCAAAAGGAAACTATTGGAATAGAATAAAAAGTGCTGGTCTTTTGTGCCCTTATGCAAAGTGGCGTTTCGCTTTTGGTAAACACACCATGTGTAGGCCTCGTCACATGTCTTAGATGGTTAGTTCGTCATCGTAAGGAGGAAGGAAAAATCATTTCCTCCCAATCCTGTTCCAAAACTGTATGACTTAGCTTTTTTTCTGTGGAATACAAAGGAGATATTTTGAAATATATCAGTTTTTTTGTTATCCTTACTATGTTATTTGGGTCTCCAACATTCTTCAAAATATCTTCTTTTGTGTATCTTTATTTTTGTGAGAACTATACCTTTAAGTAATATTCAAAATATTAGTAACATGTGTTGTGAGTTGGACTAAACAAAACCTGAATGCTCGTATAACCATTTTGGTCTCATGTAAATCAGCCTCCATTTGTTCTCCATCAGGGTTCGAATAAGTGTTTGCATTCATGGTCACATATTTTGCAAATGTGCAAATAAAAGACAGTATTTGCATTCACAATGTTGCGCCCAGCTTTGTTAGAAGAGTCTTAGATTTTGTTCATTAGCGTATGTTCAGTGTAAAACATTTTACCGTGTAAAAATGTGGACTTTTATAAGACTAATAGCATTGTTTGGCTTAAAATAAATAGTTTTAAAAATGGGACTCTGGATATCTGAGAGTCCACCACAATCTGCTCTTTCATTCCTTTGCAGTTTCAAGTAAGGACAGTTGGGGGCACTCCAACATCATAGTATGTCTATCTACGACTGATAAAGGTGTGTGTTTCTTGTGTGTCTCCTGTTTATCTAAAGACCTTGGAAAAAAGAGTCTGTAAACCCTCTTATCAGTGTAGGCCACTGCCATATGTGGGATGTGGTAGGATGGGAGTAACATTGTATCCATACTGGGATTGCTGGAAGTGTTTTGGGTATGAGGTGAAGGCTAGTTGTTTAGTTTATCGGCTTAGGCCCAAAAGAGAGAAACCACATATCTCAAAGCCTCTTAGAGCAAGTTACAACTCAAACTGGCAAAGACTGATTGTGTGTGAGAGAAGAGAGCAGGAAAGGGAGGAAAAAAGCATGAAAGCATCTAATCCACTTATTCTGCTGGAGATGTGGGACTACGGTGGTAATCTGGGACTCTGTATGAGAGCTTTGTCTGAGCGTGAAGAACAAGAGGGTCTCGTGTTTCTCTGCAGAGACACTGCAATGTCCTTTATGTAATTCTGCATGTCCTTTTTATCTCTCTTTGCTTCCATCCATATTCATTTCTCTCATAGAAAGTGTGTGTACACTTAAAACATTTAAATTCCCACATAAATTCAAACTAGTGACAGATGGAGTGATACCTTTTTTTTTAAATAAACTTAAAAAAATATATTTTAAGCCTGCTGATCCCAAAGTTTTACTTGTTTATCTATTTATTTATCCTAATAAAAAGCTGATACAGGTTGATAAAAAGTTGATACAGGTGAAAGTTTATCACATTAAAACAATAATAATATAAGTAATAATATTTTAATTTTTTTTGTGAACTGTTTTTCTTTACATTAAAAAAAATCAACTTTCTGATGCAATGGCATTTAAACTTTTGAAATAAACTTTTGAAGTCTTGAAATACTTTTTGAGCCTACCTTGTTTTATATTAAGATATTAACTATGTGTGTTTGTGTATTAATAATAACAAGTTTTGCACACAAACTACACAGCCTTTCTGCTACTGCAGTCTACATGTTTCTGCCAGCTTTCTAAAGCCCTGTGAGTTTTTTTTTCTGAGTGACTGAGCACATCTGTTTCTAATCTGTTTCTAAAAAGGACCCCACATTCCTGTGTGAGAGTTATGACTTCTAGTCTCCCACACTTTCATAAACAAAAAATGGCATGCAACCTGACTTTGTATGATGAATTCAAGTTGGTTATAATTTAACCTGAAGAATGTTTTTTTTCTCTCTTTCTTTCTTTGTTCAGGGTGTTTTGTAATACATGCCAATCCTGGGGTGACATTTTTCCCGGTTGATGATGCAGAGTTTTTCCCTCCTCTTCGCGATTACTGGCCAGTTGAGAAAACAGAAAAGAGAAGGTGAAAGAAAAGAGCTGTTCACTATTGTTGCTTTTTAAGCTTTTAACATTATAGAGTATTTAGGTGTAGTTTCCTGTCTTGAACAGTAGAGGTTAGTGTTGTTTTGTGAAGCATTTTAAGCGATTATTATAGTATGTGTGTGCGCATGTGTGTTAGTAGGTCAGCTGTAGTAATGCGGTGTAACCTGTAGTAGTCACTATTGCGGGGAAAATTTGCACTAGGAGCTGTGTCACTGTAAATGAAGATTTTCACGATTTTAGCCAGATGGTGCTCTTGTTGCTTGAAGTTAAAACGGAATCAGTCAGGTTTAAAGCATCTAACCGGTTCAGATATCAGATATTGTTTCCCCCCACTTTTCAGAAGTACACAGATGGTGGGTTGTTCTTCTTTGTTTTGGTTTAGCTTTACAAATAAGGCTAGATTCCTCGACTTGAAACACAATTAAATTATCTTTAGTTAATTATTCAGAAGCTACAATTATATATACACTATAGGCTATTTTCAACCTTTTATATATGTTCACAAGATTCATTTATTTTAAACTCAGTTTAATGTAATTTAAATTGAGAAGTATTAAAGTTGATTGTTGCCCTACTTTAATTAAAAAAAAAAAAATAAGGGAGCATTTTTTTTCAATGTATTTGTGCTTCAAGTGGAGAATCATTCTTGAATCTGGGGAATATGCCCACTAGATGGGGTATAGGACCTATACTGTAAGAAAGTGCCAATGTCATGTGGAAGAGACCATCAGAGAAATGCAGTGGGGGAGTTTTGTCTGAAAGTGTGTCAGTAGGGGAAGGTTGTCAGTATAGAACAGCCATAGAAAGTGAGCTTGAGAGAAAAGCGGGGAGAGGGAGTGCTTGCTTCAAATTTGATTGTGATTTGTAAAGCAGGGCAGGAACATTGTTTGTCCTGTGTCCAGGTTATGAGGCCAAAGCATAAATCTGTTGCTATTTAAGTCTTGGCTTTAAGCGCATTGGATATGAATGTAAGATAATGATTTTATGTGTATGGCTCCATAAAAGCTTTTAAATATTAATTATTTTGGTGAAGATTTCTTCTCTAATTCATCAAGGAAAAGAATGTTTTATCATGTAACCTATTTATGACCAAAAGCTAGATAGAAGCCATACTGTGAGGATTTATTGCTGTCTGTTTTTAAACATTCATAATCCTGTGACTGTGTTTCTATAGGGATTTACATTTTATTGTGTGTGTTATGCCCCCTCCAACATTATCTCCCCTATATATATATATATATATATATATTAGGGCTGGGCAACGATTAATCGCAATTAATCACATCCAAAATAAAAGTTTGTTTACGTAATATATATGTGTGTGTAGTGTGTATAATTATTTAGTATATATACACACACATGCATGTATATATTTAAGAAAAATGTGGTGTTAATATATCAAATATATATATATATATATATATATATATATATATATATACAGTATAGTATGGATGAAGGCCATCAGATAAAGGTGGATATATGGGATGTGCCATCTGTTTTCATTACAGTATTAGAGTAGTTTTCAGCCTCCTTCCAGTCACATGATCACTAATCACCATGTTTTTGTTTGTGGTCTCCCTTAGATATCTGGATGGCAGACATGATGGGGAGAATGAGCCTGATAAGCCAGACTGGAGTCTTTATCAGATTACAGACCCTATTAAACGATCTGCACAGCATCAGTGCCGGATGCAGCATCGGCTGTGATCATCTCTCATCCTTGCGAGAGGTCAGTGTATTAGAGATTTCAGAGACACTTTATAATAAGGTCTCAGTTAATAACATTAGTTAATTCATTAACCATCATGAACTAATGAGCAATATAGTCTTACAGCAATTCAACCTTTGTTAATGTTACTTAATAATATTAGAAATGTCATGTTAGTTCACAGTGTGAATTAATTAATGTTAACAGATAGAACTATATTTATAAAAATATAAGTTTCATATTTATAAAACTTAAATATATGATTAAACGCCGAGATTAACGCGAATTTAGATTTTAAAGTATTTTTCAGTGGTAATTAATGTTAGCTAATTTATGTTAACAAATGAAACCTTTCAAACAAATGAAAGATTTCTTAAAAATGACAGCTTATTAGTTAAAATGATTGTAATCATTAATAATAATAATAATAATAATAAAATAATAGTAGTTGTAATTCTCAGTGCATAAACACTCTTAGTGTTTAATCGAGTTAGGGGAGATTTTGAATTACATTTTGAGAAAATGGAAATTCTATCAGTAATACTCGCCTTCACATTGTTCCAACCGACTTTTGTTCATTTTCGGGACACAGATTAAGATATTTTTTTATTTAATCTGAGAGCTGGATCACTCCTCCATGGGCTTCTTAAGGGATCGAAACTGGCCAGCCCAAAAGTTGTTAAAAAGATTGTTCAAATAGTCCGAGTGACTACATGGCTCAATCTTAAGTTTATCAAGCGACGAGAATCTTTTTGTGCACAAAAAAAACATCAAAAATACAACTTTATTCAACTATTAATTTCCTTCTCTGCGCAACTGCGCAGTGCTTCTGGTTGTACGCAAAACAATGGCACTGGAATATTTTAAGATGCCAATTTGCTTTCAGTTCAAAATTTTTAAACATGCATATTACTCTGGGACTAGTCTGTGAAACAGTGGTATTATGGATAGATAACATACAGTCTCTTCATAGATATTCTTTTAAAATGTTCGGCACTGTTCCTGTGCTTTCTTTATCAGCCAGCATTTGTGGAGACTGGCTTGTTTTGCCCATAAACAAAGTCCTATTCTTGGGTTATATAGATGTCATCTTAGGCAGGATCTGAATCTCAACTCCTTTTCTATGAGAGAGTGTGCGTTTTGCTGCAATAATGGTCACATTAAAGCTACAGGCTGAAATACTAATGTATTCCAAACTGCATCTTCCTCCTGGACACACTTCCCTTCTCTCACAAAATCCGGATGCCTTTCCGTCTCTCCCCCAGCTTTGTATCAGAGAACAAAGGCTGAGCGTGTGCCACTGTAAAGAGCCTGCTGTGCTCTATGTTGGAATAGAGCCTGTGTGTGTGTTCCTGGTAAGAAAATGTCCCCACAAAAAAGTGGCAATATCCAAAATCCTTGTCCTTGTGAGGAGACTTTTTGGTCCACTTGAGGAAAACATAGGGGATAGAATTTACAGTTTGTAGTATAACAATCATTACGCCTATGGAATGTTCCCTTAAAACATGAAAACCCAACATGTGTGAAAGTCTGTTATTTACTGTGGCAAAATGTCAAAATGTGACATCAATGTCACACACACACACACACACACACGCATACACTCATTATACAAACACACACTATAATATTCCTCATTATGGCGACATTTCATAGATGTAATGATTTTTATATTGTGCAAACTTTATTCTATCCTAATGTTAAACCATCTTAAACACACCCCCAATATGAGACAGAAAACTTTCTGCATGATTTATAAGCTGTTTTTCTCACTGGATAGCAACAAATGTCCCCATATAAACAATTACTGGTATTACTAGGGGGACATTTGGTTGCTGTATTATAGTGAATACCAGCACACGCATAACATCATAATAGCATTGTGTTCACGCGGGTACTTAATTCAACATTTTGCAGAAAATAGCTGAGACTTGTAAGTTTAAACTCAAATTTCAAAATACGTATTGTTCCCATATTGCATTTAAAATGTCTCTATAACTTTGTGACCTACTTTTATACATCTATCTTCAAGGCAGAGTGATTTAAGTTTTATTCCCCAGGTATTCAGACATTATACCAGGGCGTTTGTGCAAATTTCAATTAGTGTTTTGCTTTTTTCTGCTCGCGCCCTAACACAATATTCCTCACAGGGACGGGGTGTAAATGGAACTTGAACGCAGTCAGATCCCAGAATAGAAACTCTAGAGGCGACTCATGCAAGTTTACAGACATTATATTTACTCTCTTCTCCTTCTGCTAAATAGATAGGGTACATAGTGCCATAAGCAAGTCAGTTTCGCTAAAGAACAGCGGATAGAGGTACAGAGAGAATTAATGTTCAGGATCGCAGTGTCTTTGTCCTGGGTCACTCAGGCTGTGTTTAGGAACAGATGGACCATTAGTGCATTCAGGCTTTACATCTACACACATCAAACCTGGACTAAATATAGTCAGGGGATTGAAGGTGACGTCACATATCTCTTAGGCTGTATGACGAGTGTGACCTGTAAAACTGTGCGACCACACTCATGTGCACTGTCACCATAAACACATATGGGCAAGTCTTATGCAGATGCATGTGTATTGAAACTGAAATACTGCCAGGCGCCACTAGTTGGCAGCACTAGTGATCACCTTTTTATTCTCCCCTCCTTGCTCTTTTTCCTTTTGTCCTTTGATTCTATTCTCTCCTCTCCCACGTCTGACATGTTTTTTTCATCTGTAGCCCTTTTCCCTTTTCTAATGCTTTGTCTCCTTAACTGACGTTGTTACACTTTAATCATTTTTATGATTGAATTTTTTTCATGCTGATGTTCTCCACATATACAGTATCTGACCTAAATCAGACATCTGCTCAATCAGCTTTGGCTGCGTGACTGATTCCCGTCACACATACAGCCAGCAAACTGTTCACCTTGGCAGTCAGGCAAGTCACTGCGGGTTTCCTATCGAATGTCTCCACTGAACACTGTGTTAGCTTTAATGCTATTTGGCTGTCAATCATCGTCTCTTTTACACTAACTAACCACCCTACCATCCACTTTGCACATGGACCCATAGGATGGCATATCAAGGGTTAAAGACACCAACCCCACCCTTTCAGAATCTCACTGTGACCTATATAATCCAAAATGGCTGCTAGAGCTTCATATACGAAAATGTATCTCACCCCTCCCTTACTTGTTTTCCATCCTTCTCTTTCTCTTCCTGCATTGATTCATTACTGGGATTGACTTGAAATAATTTTAATGTGAAATCATTTAAAGTAGTCAAGAACAATTTTTATTTCATTGTAGTTCTGCTAGGTGAGGGTTTTGATTTAAATGGATATATGAGGATGCTGTCAGCTGATCTGAAGTCCCGTGTTCTCCGTCAGGAGCATGGTGTTAACAGCAGGCGCATTCGCTTAATGTGGGTGTGTGGTTCTGAACTGGTGTGTGATGATCAGTGTGTCTCACCGTGTGTTTCTCTGCAGGGATGAGCTCTGTTAATCCTTCGTCTCTGAGCTTAACACAGATCAGATCGGCAGCATGGGTTATTTGTTTCTTTTTCTGGCAAGAGCCATAGGAAGTTCACCTCACAATGGCATAAATGTGTGTCAGGGAGTTTTGGGGCATCATAATTCCCCCCGTCAACCTTCATCGTTTGAATGAATGTTGTATTTGTTTATGAATTGGTTATATTTGCTTTGTGTTTGCATAAAATTCACTCGACAAATGTCATTTTGTTCTTTATGAAACTTAAGTCAATCTTAGTCTGACAACTAGAAAGTAGGCCTCATTGGTCTCATCTCTGCCTGAATTATTATATATACTGCAAACTTCGAAAGCTGAGTGACTTCTGAGAAATGGTTAGTTATTGCTGTGCTGTGATAATGAAGCATTTTATTAAAACATGTGAGGAAGTTAAACTTATGACTGTTGGCGTCTTAAGATATTTACTTTCATATAGTTAATGTCTCATTTGTTTTTTTTTTGCTACTGGTGGTAAAGCTGCAAACTCTTCAGCAGAACTGAACACTGGTATCGTATGTCAAATCGATGTGATAATTTTATTTGTTGTAGCTTAGAAACGGGTCAATCAGATTATTTGCTCTTCACAGTCTCAAAGACACTGTCATCTCAACTTAAAGTACATAGTTATCTAGTTCAGTGATCCTAAAATATGACATAAATGTAGATGATTGATTCTCAATTCATTCATATTACAAACCCCATGTTCAGACAACTGAATCCCTTCTGTGTACTTTATGGCTGTTGAATATTAAGATTTGATATTTGAATGGCTACAAAATTTAGCCACCCCTTGCCCATGAAACAAAAGGTTCATTACATGCTTGAGGTCACAGCCAGATCAGACTGTCTCCCTTAAACTGCCGGCCCACTGCTTCAGTCATCATTTCAACCCCTGAGGGCACAGACAGCCAATCAGCTTTGAGAACTAGATGTAGCTGCAAGCTGATTGGAAGATGGTTGTGGGAGTCTCCAGGTAAAACTCTTTGCTCACCCTTGTGGAATAAAATAACATCCCTACTGCTGTTGTCTTTTCCTTTTGTTGAAGTCAGCAACATAGACAATTTCAACTAGATAGATGCATAGATAACATAGAGACATAGATTGATATACAGATACAAATTTTTTAATCTTTTCTGATAAGCATAGAACGTCTGGTCGTCTGAAGTGACGTCTTCATCCCTGTTAAATTACAGTCACCCTCATTAGCCTTTATGAGAGCAATCTCAAACATACGCTGCAGATTACATGGCTGTGTGTAAAACGTGTACAGTGTGGAATCACACTTCCATGGCTGTTTAGAGCAGAACCAGAGAGAGAGGCATCTTATCTCCTCACCCTGCCCTTCATCTGTCAGTCTGTCACAACTCAATTAGCTTCAGGCTAACCCCACAAAATGGCTTCCGCCACCTCATCACCACCTCATGTTCACATTCGAATATGGAGAAATGGATGGGATAATGGTTGTTTGTGCATAGAATGACTACAAAATACTTACCAGGTGCTTTCTTTCAGGTCTGCTAAAGATGTTTAGCCTACTGTATTGTAGCTAAATGAATAGCATGTGAGCAAAACCCTTGTGAAAAGTACACTTAAAGGGATACTCCAATTTTTTTTGGAAATAGGCTCATTTTACAACTCCCTCAGAGTTAAACAGATTTACCTTTTTTGAATCCTTTGAAATCCTTCGAATCAGTAACCAGACCGTTTCTGGTCCCATTGACTTCCATAGTATATATCACTATTACTATTCTACTATTCTAATACACTACTATTATTTTAAGATTTGAAGTACACTAAGGCTACAGAATATAATGCATTAGATATCAAACCCTATGTCATTTAGAAAGAAATTTAGCACAAATACCTTTTCCAGCATAATATTTTACTGAAATATTAATATTTTATGTTCAAAAATAAGTCATCAAATTTGGACACTGGTAAACAAATGTTTATTTGAAATTATATTTATTTTTATTAAATATTTCTTATGTTAAATATTTATTTTATTTGAAATATTTATTTAAATATTTATTTTAACTACACCTGTGGTTACTCTGATGAAGGACATTATACATCTAAAATCATGAGACCAGTTGGGTAGTTGCAGAAGTTATAAATTTGATGTTGTATGATTCACAAGTATAGTGCAAGTGTCCAAATACTTTTGGGGCAACTGTATTGAGGCTGAAAATGAATCACTGGTTATGTGGGCAGTGGATTTCCAATAATAGGTGACATTTATACGTTTTCTGTTTGATGTTTGTTGATTCGCCACATTACTTCCTACACTTAACTCATGAGTAAATCTCTCCAGGAAAAAAAAACAAAAAAACACCCACTTTCTGCTAATCGAATGTGGTTTAGTGTGTGAATCTGGGACACTTGCCCTGTTTCATAGTGCTGATGTGATTGGTATGATGATGGGGTGTGAGGTCACAACCTCCTAAAGCCTTCAGGCCGTGTGTTGTATGATCATTTGTATCTGTAACGATACTTCCGTCTGACCCAGCTGTGTGAATTAGAGCGACTCGCTGACTGACAGAACTAGATTACACTATATCGTCTCTCCCGTTTTCTGTGCCAGCTTGTATCGACTGTGACATCAGACCAGTCATTGGCTCGACCCACAATCAGATGGGAGGGGGGGCTTTAATCTGGCTGAATAATAACAAAAAAAATAAAAATAGTGGAGGGTAGGCCCTGCACAAACAACAACAAATTTGACCGACTGAACGGTCATCTGCCTCTTCCCACACTCCCCCCACTCTCACAGCTGTTTATGCCACCATTATAAAAAACACTATAACGCACACATCCAAAACAGCCAGAGAATGAAACACTATATCATTTAGATAACACATTGAATTGGAAAAGAAACAATTAGGGAAATAATTAGCACTTGCATTCTTGTTATAAGTGATGCAGGTAAAAATAACATGCGTTCTCATTGCAAACCATTTCCTTCCACTGTTCACCCTACAAAATGTCGTCATCCCTTCTTTGTCCGTTGCCATAGTTACCTTGCTCCTTGTTCATGATGAGGTTCCTCTCCCCCAGCCTGTGAGTGTGTGTGTGTGTGTGTGTGTGGTTGTGTATTCTTGCTGCAGGCATCTCTCCATGTGTGCTATCATACATACTTTGATACCTGCTAGAAAGATGAACTAAAGAATGAAAATAAAAGCATGCAAAGAACCAAGCAGGATTGATTCAGAAGCAATGCGAACAGAAGGACTAAAAGGGGGATGGGGAGAGAGACAGTAATCTTCTTACACTGACTTATGCCATTCTGTATACTGCTTTAAACATCATATATTTTTGGCACAAAGCTAAAAGCAAAGACGAATATCTGAACGGATGATAGAATCAGTGGGTTTGGTTCAATTATTTTCAGTACATTTCCTACTCTACTGACCTGCGAAATGCTCACAGCTGCTGCTGAGGTGGGTTAAGGTCGGGCTGTAAGCCTGCGGTAGAGAAATGTAGACTGGCATGTAGGTTTAGGGATGCGAGGTTGCTATGGAAACGGCCACGGTGGATGGAAGTGGGGGGACAGACCGGTTTTATGAACCCACGCTCTGCGGAGCCTCTGCGGTCTATGAATATTATATAGGACAAGGACTCACTCCACTGACGAGAATCTATAAATATAGACAGCTTTTGAAAGAAACGATGTATAGCGGAAAAAAGGAAGGTGTTTGGCGGTAGGGAGAGAGAGAGAGAGAAAAGATGGTGGGGTTTTAGTGGGAAAAGCTGACGTCATGTTGCATCCCTTTGGTAAGCGTTAAGTGGGGCAATGAGGCATTGCTTTTCTTAGAAGACTTCATTAATCTTTCACACTCCTTGCAATCTGCTGCAGGGCCTAAAGCAAGGAAATGACCATTTTCTGAGTGTTCTTGTTATTTTAGTTACAATATTGGTGACTTTCTTTGTGTTTTTTTTTCTCCTGAATGAACACATTGGATTTGATTTATTTGTCACTATCGCATTTGCTTTTACATTACACATGCACAAAGCTGAGATTAAGACAAAGACAGTCACTCGGTCTCCCTCCTTTTAGGGTCTCAAAATGTCGTTTTTTTTGGATGCTCAAAATCCCTGTCGGTGGGAGGGCTCGGCTGACGGCCTTGTTTCCATGACAACAGCAGCTGCAGAGTTTTTTTTTCGACTGTCGACTCTATATTCAGTGTGTCTGAGCAGGGTGGGGGGGAGGAAAGGAATGGAGGGGTGGGGTGCGGGTGCTCGTTCGCCTGGCAGATGGAGTTCTTTTATTCCTTGCTTGCGTTTTCTCACTGAATGACTTCAGTGCCGTCTCACAAAGCAAAGAGAAGCCGCAAATCTGTGTCCAGAAACGCCAAACCCATCCGGTTTTGTGAGCAATTTAGTGTATGAAAAAGCCAGTTCCTTTGAGGAATGCATTAGAGAGCTGTCTGACAGTGATGAGGAAGATGTTTTTGATGCGTGCATGGTTTGGAAGAACCAACCTGCCGGGTATGAAGGACATTACTGGTCAGCTGTCCTTTTACCAGATAATTGTCTGCAGTGTTTTTAAGAGGAAATAACCTTTCCCTGATGGAATGACCAGTGGCACTGTGTAATGGCAGCTGAATAGACCATCTGCCCTGCTAGTGTGCAGCGATGCTTGTGTTCGTGTGGGGCATTTACAATCCACGTGGTCTGGGCTCTGATCAATGACCTTGTTTATGCTGGTTAACAGGCAGCTCTGATTGAACCGCCTAAAAGGGGCCATTCAGTCTTGCCAGATAGTAAAATCAGAGATGAGAGTGCTTTTTTGTTGTCATGTGATTTCATTTTATTTTTTGTGATGTAAAATGAAAAGCAAGTTAAAATACGTATAATATTTCTATTATTATTTTGGGGGGGTCAGTGAGATTTAAAAACATTTTTATTTTTATCAACCTCTGGTTTCACAGATGGACTAAAACATTTAAGTTGTTTTAAATGAAAGCAACTTGCACTGACATTATCTTAAAATAAGTCAGTGCCATTTTTTTGTCTTGAGATAAACACCAGTGATGTTTTTATTGTCCTCATCCTTTAAGGCACATTTATAACAGCTGCTTAAATGTCCTTTGAACTAAGGCCTAATCATGGCTTAATCAAAGCCCTATCTGTCAAACCAGGCCTTATACTTCTTTTCAACAAGGATGCATTAAATTGAATTTATTGTATGTTTACATTATATTTATAGTAGATTTAAGAATGTTAAAAGATTTATATTTTAAATAAATGCTGTTCTTTTGACCTTTTTTAATAATCATGAGTCATGAAAATCCAAATGTAGCCTATCACTGTTTCCACAAACATATTAAGCATTACCACTGTTTTCACTACTGAGCATCGAATCAGTGTAATGATTTTTGAAGGATCGTGTGACACTTAATACTGGAGTAATGATGCTAAAAATTCAACTTTGCCATTTTAGGAATAAATTATTTTTTATAATATATTAAAATAGAAATCTGCTATTTAAAATGTTAATCATATTTCACAATATTACAGTTCTTACTGTATTTTCAAACAAATTATGAGCATGAGAGATATGCTCAGAGATGTGCAAAAGACTGACATGACTCCTTCATAATCATGACATGACACGTGTCTTGAATATGAAGGTTTTGTGCATGTTTATGACAACTGTCGTTAAGTGTCATTCACTCAATTATGGCATTTTTTTAATGCAAACATGACATTGTTTGAGATGTCTTTGACACCTTGACATAACATTGGTTAACATTACATTAAAGTGTCAGGTTTGGTTTTGACATTGGATGTCATGAGGCCATTATAACATTTTAATGAATTTGTCATTAAAATGTTATAATGGCTTTATGACAGCCAATGTCAAAACCAACCACATGACAGTTTAATAATGTTAACCCATAAAGCAAAGTGGTTTCTTAAATTTGATATTTAATCTGCTATGTCATGTTTATGGCAAATTTAAGCCAATTTATGTTGTTCTGGTAATGTCAAGTTGTCATGACAAATAAACTGAGAGGTTATGATGTATTGGTTTATGTCAAGTTGTCATGACAAAGACATTTCAAACAATGTCATATTTGCATGAAAAAAAATGTCATAATTGAGTGAATGACTCTTAATGACAGTCTTCATAAACATGCACAAAACCTGTGACATGTCATGTCAGTCTTATGCGCACCCCTTCGAGTAAAGTGTTACCAAAAAGATATACATGAATACATAAACACACACACATTATGTATGTTCATTTATTTTTTTTTTAAATTGAGTTTTCTGTGTAGAATATATTAGCTCTGGCAGCAGGTGTGATTGGTTTGTCATGCAGCTTTGAGTGTGTTGATGTGGACTTTGCTGATTGGCTGCATAATCTCTGTGGCAGAGAGGAAATGGAGAGTTTAGCTCTGAAGAAGCAGCTGCTGTCTTGGAGAGGTGCCCATCTGAAGCAGTGCGTTAATGCTGTCATGTCCCAATACAGCATCTTAGACAGATCATATAGGGACAGCTTCTTATGCCTTCAATTGGATAGCACATAAAATGATGCCAGTTCTTAGACTGTTCTTAGAGTTAATAGGAAGCCATATAAATGACCTCTAATCCAGCGAGTCTCTTCCCTGCAGCGTTTCTCAAGCTTATTTTTGCAGTGGTTTATTTGGGGCTCAAACTGTGTCCTTTGATGCAACACAAGAGATATCTACGAATTGTAAATTTTAAAGAGAACCCGCATCATTATTTTGTGTGTTTCACAGTTGAACACTTCAGTTGACCTCTATTAGGTCAGGGTTTTGCATCGTTTGCTGTGTGCATGGATGCTGTTGTGCACATTTCACCTGACTGATTCTGATTCTGCTGTTTCTCAGAATATTGGAGTCCTTCTCTCATCACCAAGGCAACCGCTGCAGTTGTGTGCGGTATCGGCCATTTTGTGGGGGAGAGGAAACTGCTTTGCTGAGAGCAGGTCTGCTTTAATAAAATGGAGGTTTAAGCCTTTAAAGTAACTCATCTAATTTGACCATGTTCTCGGCTGTGCTCGATACAATCTATAATGTGATTGTGTAAGTGAATCCAAGAACACATGACCTTCAGTTTAAACTGCTCTCTGGACTGCGCTCAGCTTTTCCAGTTACATCAATACAATCACTTTAACATAGAAACTAACAGGTTTGTAAGTGACGGACACTTCGCCCATGACATTTCGATGCTGTTATATAATAGCTGGTGAGTCAGTGAATACGTCTGTGATTTCTGAGGCTGAAAACGAGAGTGGTAATTCTTCCCACAATTCATTTAGACAAAACAGTCATTAAACTAAATGTCCCCCGAACGTATAGCAGATTGGGTTAATGGTTTTTAAAGTAATTACATATTTCAAATGTTTTGTGCTTGCTTTAATATGAGCAGGTGTTTGGGATCTTGCATTTGATTCATCTTTTGTTTATCCAGTTTTCTGGACTTTTTCCAGCGATTCTTTCATAGTATATGGTCACGGTGAGGATTCTTGTTTCTCTGCCATTTGGAGTGCCTCATTACACGTATGTCTCTGCTATATATGGATACACGAGAACAGAGCTGATGTCCTAGTTCTGAAATCTCTGCAGAGCTCGCTCGCTCTTGACGCCAGCAATCTTCTTCTTTCTGAGCTGAATCAATAATGAATCCTAAATTGGCTCATGGGCATTGAAGTTGCAGATATGAACATTTGGAAATCTTTTTGGGCATCAGTGAAGCATATCCTGGGAAAATCTCATCTTTAATGCATATTATATCGCTCTGGGGTCGGTACATTAAAAAAAAAAAATAAAAAAAAAATGTTTTTGAAATCTCTTATGCTGACCAAGGAAGTTTATAAGTATTTATTTGATAAAAACACAGTAAAATCAGTAATAATGTGAAATTTTATTATAATGTAAAATAGCATTTTACTAGTTTAATATATAAAAATGTCATTTATTCCTTTGGATTTTTTAGCACCATTACTTCAGTCTTCAGTGTCACATGATTCTTAAGAAATCATTCTAATTTGCTGATTTTGTGCTCAAGAAAAATTTATCAATGTTGAAAACAATATATATTTATACACATGTATATATACAAAAACTGCATTTATTTGATATAGAAATCTAGAAATCGTTTGTAGCATCATACAAGTCTTTACCTCCATTTTTTTTATCAATTGAATGCATCCTTGTTGAATAAAGGTTGAATTTCTTTCAAAAACTTGCAAACTTTTGAACCGTATGTTTTACATGTCCACAGACCAAGAAACTTAAAAAAAATCCAGCTCAGCCATAACTGTGAGTTCTGACAAAATTTTATTTCAAATGTAAGTGTTCCAATAATAAAGTAAAACATAAATCAACAGCGATATAAATATTAGCTTGTAAAATAAAAAAGGGTAACATGAGGTGCTAAGCATTTCTTAAAAGGAATCACAGTCAAATACAGAAAGGTAGCCAAGCAGCAGACAGACATTTATATATATATAGATAGATAAGATATTCATAGTCAAACAGACAGGATTGGCATTCCAGTATCATTACCGACTGATTGGAATTACAAGCACAGAAAAGTACAGTCAGATGTGGGGAGGTACTCTAATGACAGTGAGTATCGTCTGTTATCTTTCAAGGTTTAAAGTGATTGGAGAAAAGGAAAGATTGTGTAATCGAAGGGGGAAAAACACAAAAATATGCACATGATCCACAAGCCTTAAGCTACGATTGCGTGTCTTCAGAAGTTCTGTTGTATGTACAGTTTGGTTAGTCAATGATCTCGAACACTACACTGGATCTTTTTTTTTCTATCGTCTTTTTTTGCTTTTTTTAAAAAATACTGAAACATTCCTGTAACAGCCAGCCCTTGTGGCTCTAATGTTTGTACAGACAGGTTACACATTTTATATACACTGTAGTGGTGGTGGTGGTGGTTGGTGCAGAATCCCTCCATCTAAGAGCCGTTCAAGTGCATTGAAGTTAGTCATTAGTCTTTCCACATATTCAATGTTTTCTTTCATTTTGGTTGACTTCACGTTTTCCACCGACTCAAACTCTTAGCACGTTCACTTTGACCCAAATCAATCTCTGATCTTGACCTTACAAAGGCTGAGATTTCTCTTTTCTGATCTTTAAAAAACACTGTTTACATTACTTGCAATTCCAAAGGATTTTTATATACCACGCTAACCTGGAAATAATAGCAAAGAAAGTCGAACGGTGTTAACCTAACATTCAGCTCTGCTTAACTGGCTATTATTGAGAAGACTGAATCTATTTTTAAATACCATGCCAACAGTTCAGTGTCTCACCATCTGGTTTTAGACAAACGTAAATGTATTCTCTTACTCCGAAAACATCGTCCTCTTTGCACTGCATAGTTCAGCTCAATACTCATATCAGTCAAGGTAAGAGTCGTGGCACATTATGTTAAAAAGCCTAACAGCGTTTCATTTTGTAACCACAAGAAGCATCTACTTTGCTTTGAAAAGAACACAAAAAAGCCTAAAACATGACATTTGAGGGGAACAAAGAAGAAATGCGTGTTTTCTTCTTGTTTTAGTAATGCTATTTACAGGACAGAGTTATCTGTCGAAGAACGAGCTTCGGGAATCTGAACACATCTCCTTTTGTTCAGTCATTTTTCAGTGACAGGAAATGCTTTTTTGGCGGGGTTATTGTGTAATATATTGTAATAGAATTCAAAATCCAATAAATAATAATAATCAAAAAAAAGGTCAATCTAAAACAAACAAATGAAAACCTCACAGACATAAACATTTAATCTTAATCTTTTGATTCTTTGACGAAACCCAGGGACACGTTTTGTGAGGAGAGATGCTCAGATCCCGGGGATATATTTCTGCAGCTCTGATAGTACTTCCCCGTGTGCCTTACTTCTTGTCTTTCTTGGTGGGCTTCTTCTTGCTGGCGGGCGTCTGAGCTGCTTTGGGGACTTCGGTGGGGGGCAGGGCCTGAGGAGGGGGAAGGGCCTGCTGGGGTACCTGTTGCTGAGGGTTGGCCGTGAGGGTGGCGGTACTGCCCGGGATGTACACGTTCTGGCGGTACTCTGGGCCGTACTGTAGATTGTAGCGAGGGCCAAGAGTTGCGTTAGCTTCACTTGCTTCTGAGAGAAATGGTAGGGTGAGAAACGGCAAGAAATAGGAGGAGGTATAGAAGAACAGGAGAAAGAGAGATGGGAAAGGTTAGAGATGGGTTGGTTCGGCACAGAGCTCATAATTCAGTCACTCAGGAACCGCATTGCAGCTCCTTCAGTGACCTGCTTCTGCCTGCCCATCCCCCATGCATTATGAATGGCGTAACATCGACATGCATCTCATACTCGGCAACACTCTTTCAGGAACAGAATAAATCTGTCCTGTATACAAGAACAGAACGCAATATTTTCGCAGTTCTTGTCAAATGCATTGCAGAGGGACATTGTCCTCTAATGGTAGTGAGGCAAGTCTGCTTTTGTTCCCACAGAATAAATTAGATTCCCACCTCCCAAATTCACAACTCAAAGCTGTGGTCAGTTTGAAATGGACCCACCCTTGTGAAAAAAACAAGTGCACTTGATTGTCTTAAATGTGGATTTTTAGTGTACTCTATATAAGGCCACTTAAATGTTTTATGTTTCTAACACACTTAAGTCCACTTTTTAAAAAGTGCACTTTGTAATCATGTCAAATTAAACTTATACACACATCACACTTTAGAAAAAGACACTTATTTTGTGTTGACAAACAAGTATTTGATTACAATTTTAACCGTACAGTGTTTTTCGAACATACTGTGCATTTAAAGTTGATATATTTTATATTATGTAAATACAAATATATGACATAGCAGTTTTTTATAGAAATTGCACTAAAGTGTATTTTAGTTTATATTTTAGCATCCATATTTCAAAGACAATAGAAGTAGTTATGAAATTACATATAATGTTGTACTTATACTTAAGTGGGACAAAAAAGGCACAAGCTAATTGGATTTAATATCAATTTAAATTCTAATATATTTTAATTTTTATTGCCATTTACAATGCAATTTAGTATCTGAAAACATGCATTCAGTTTATACTTAAGTAAATTATTTGTAAGTATTTCATTTCCATAACAAGCCTTTTAAAAGTACACTAAAGTGGTATTGTATCTAAATATACATGTATCTCTAAATAAATGTACTAAGTACATTTACATGGCCTTACAAGTTTGATTTAGATGTCATAAACATTTTTTTTCTGACAAAAAATATACAAGCCAGTTGCGATTTTGAACTTACAGATCTAGTTAATATGATAGTAGCTCGGCTTCATCTAGCATGTATATATGTGAACATATAGTTGATGACACTCATGAGATTCTGTGTTTTAGAAAGACTGCATTCATCTTGGCTAGAGAAGAACATCAGCACAGTGTTGTGTAGACTGCAGCTGCTGAGAGGGAGAAAGTCTCTTTTGTCTCTTTACACTCAATTAGTTTGACTCTATAACAGTCAATAAATTGTGAAATCCATTGTGCCCTAGAAACTGTTCTCTTTCTCCTTACATCGCCCAGTTTCTAACGCTCTTCGGAATCTTATCTTGAGGACTGGTGGATCAAATGAAGAATTCAGATGCAAAAGCCTCTAAATGCCATTTGAAATTTTCTTCTAAAATGACCATTTTTGTCAAACTTGTATATTTAAGTTCAGTAATTTCACTTAAATGACAATTAATAGGTAATCTTCAATGCCATTTAAGTGAAATTACTGAACTTAAATATACAAGCTTGATGAAAATGATCATTTTAGAAGAAAATTTCAAATGGCACTTAGAGGCTTTTGCATCTGAACTCTTCAAATACAGTTAAAGTGGATAGTCTTTCCTCCTTCACAGACCAGTGTGTGTTTTGGATGATGGTGGGCTGATTTGCCCTCGGCGTGTTGCTTAATTAGCTTAACCAGCAAGATTGTCATGAAAATTTAGCTTGCTAAGCTGATCAGCCAGAAGGACGTTTTCTTCTTACAAGCTAAGTTTTGCTAGTCCAAAAGTTAAATATGTGAAATATAGCAAAGGCTACATGTGCTTTCTTCCCAAGTTATAAGTGAGATTGAGATTCACCGTTAGCTGCCGCCATCAGAGCCTGGAGCTGTTCAGCTTCGGTAGGGGGGTTGGGCCACGGTCCTGTTCCCGCTATCACACCAGGGCCGGCACCTGCCTCGTCAGGACGCACTCCAGCCCTACACGAGAGAGACAAGAGAGTTAGTGACTCGACATATGCTCACACACGTTCATGGTGCTTTTTTCTCACATTTTACCTCTCGCACACATATGAGAGAACAGCAGCCACCAAGTTTGCTAGCATAAACGCACCCGGTTCATTAGCTGAGACAGCCATTTTGTGTGACAGGGCAGGACAGTGCAGTGCAGTTCAGTCAGAAAATGGAGGCTAAAGTTGACAGAGCTGAGGTAAACATGATGTAAATAGACAAATGAGCTGATCAGAATACCTTTTTTGGGTCTGTTTACACCATGTGACATGACAACACATACACTTTGCCCTTTGATTAAATCACAACAAGCTTTATTTAAAGGGATAGTTCACCCCCAAATTAAACATTTCTCATTTAGTCAACCTCGTGTTCCTTTTTCAGTGGAATTCAATGGGATCCAGTGTTTGAATTATCTTTGGAACGTTTGGAACAAAATGAGGTTGAGCAAATGATGACAGAATTCAAATTTTTGGGGTGGACTATACCTTTAAGTATATATCTTATTACAGGCTGCTCAGTTTCAAAATGTCATATGAATAAAAAGCTGTTTTTTACTCTCTCTGCCCACACAAACAGCTAGTCTGTACACGAGGACAGAAATAATTCTCTACTCTTTAGGGACAGACTTCACAGACTTGGCTCTACAAAGCCAAAATAAACCAAATTGGAACAAACAAGTTTAGCACAGGTAAACACAGTGCGACAACAACCCGCAGAGCAAGATGCAACGAACAGCTATCAGCGATACACACACATCCAAAAGCCTTATTCTTTAATGAACGGAACTGTATGTAATTTGCGTTTACATATATATATATATATGTTGGAACAGACTGGACACAGCATGTCGCTGGAAGCTGCAGGACACATAATCTGAACGACCTAAACACAGCACTAGAAGGCCACACACCAGGTGAAGCCAAACGCTACCACACACTAGCCTTCTCTTCGCCTTGACTCTACCTGGACTTCTCGTATGGAGTCCATCTCTGCTGCAGGGTGTGGAACCTTTGTTGACTGAAAGATAAGCACAGGAGCATGCAGCTGTCACTCAATCGCCCCACGTCCACTGAGGACGAGACTGATTCCTTCAAGTTTAAACCTTATTTACGATACTATAAAGACGTTGTGTCTCACAGGTTAGCCTTTGTATGTTTTAATCTGATGATTGCTGTCATAAATAATATATCGGGTGTTTTTGCAAGATTTTTTTTTCACATTATTTATTTTGCAGGGTAACAGTTGTGAACAGTTGTGACTTTTCACTTGGGATCTAAAATATTAATAATGGCAATAATGACAGTATATTGGACTGAATGTAGGGATGAAAACACAAATGAAGGACATTTAAAACTAATTTCAGTTCTAATCTACATGTTTTTTGTCAATGAGTATCTCCTTAACTCTTTTTGCTGACTAACTTCAGAAGATTGCGACCACTTAAGATCCCTGATCTTGTTCTGTTATGCTCTGTTATCTCATTGCAATCAGACAGATTACATTAAAACTATTAATAAACAGAGAACGTAATACCATGTGGATAATCTCAAATGTTATTTATAGGTTTTTGCGAGACAATTGAATCCAACACTCACCCGCTTGGTCCAGGCCTCTGGTTTGGAGGAAATCGCCAATCCGAGTTAGGTGGCTTTTGCTGAAAATAAGAAGAAAAGATTTTTTTTTTGGTCAAAATCTTGTTTGGCACAGAGATTCATAATGCACTCGTTGTATGTTCTGGAGAGCAGGTCCCTCCATCCCATCATAGAAGGTTGTAGTTCTGAAACACAAATTTGTATTATTGACATCAAAGTACACTTTGAAACCCGTTTCTCCTCAGGACTGTTTGAAACTGCGCCTTCGCCAGAACATAAAGAAAAAATAGTAGTGAGAAACAGAGCAACAAAGAAGAACATAGGGTTGGAAATAGGGTGAGGGAGAGTGTGTGTGAATAATTGAAACTTCGATCATGTCGCCGTCACGCATGAGTGCGTGTGCATGAGGAAAATACACACAAGTCTGTATTAAACAAAATATGAGCTCACCTGTGGGTGGATTGTGGATTCATCCCCTCCACAATATTTCATAATTTTGCCTTATTTGTTTTAATTTCCTTTGTATCCCACATAATTATTCTGCAAGTCGCCACACTGGGTTGAGCCATTATGTTGCAAGAGGTTATTCAAGGCATGTGCAATGCCACAATAATCTTCTAAACTCTTGTGCTGAATTAACAAAATACAGTCTGCTATTTTTGGACTGCATAGCATCCATAGCTTTATCCAACTGCTTCTATTTCTAAATCATAATGATTACAAAAGTATTGCCGAACATTTGACTATTTTCTTCTCAGATTCATATTGTTGAATTATCTGCTGTGTCATTGGCCCTGGAAATAGCTCTGAACATGGCCTGATTATTAATACACTAGGCATTACAGAGTGCTTTGTCCAAAAAGTGAGTCAAAGAGACTGAAGCCTGCGACAATAGTAATTTGTGAACATCTTACCGACCTCAAACTTTTAAAAGCTAGAGCATAATATTTCCTTGTACTCTCACCTTCATGAGTGAGTGAGCGAAGAGTCTTTTTGACAGTCGCATGCTTAGATTGCTCTGTGGCGCCTTAACAAACACAAAGTCACTTCTGCTGGAGATGGTGGAGAAACCAGGAGTATATGTGTGTTTGTGGAAATCCCGAGAGGCCCCCACGACTTCCATGTATCTAACAGGGCCGTCAGTATTTAGCTGCAGGTGGAGGTCGTTGTGTTGGTGCTCACGAGATGCGTGCTTGATACCAAGTTTTTGCATGAGGCACATAATGTAACCATGTTGGCCAAGCCAGCGCACTGCTAAAACAATGGTAGCCAGGAATGAGACTGCAATAATGAAGGATAAAGTGATGATAAGATACAAAGTGAGGTCAGGCCCAGTTGGTCTTTTGGAGTTAGATCTCCTGTGTTCAGAAGAGGCATCTGAGGCTTTTTCAGCCAAGGTGATGTTAACAACCACGCTAGCGGAGAGAGAAGGCTTGCCATTATCTTGTACAATCACAGTGAGACTAAAGACCGATTTGTTGTCCTCAGCTGTAAGTTTACGGGCTGTTCGCAGCTCTCCGGTGTGTGCACCTATGTTAAACACTTCAGCATCAAGGCCTGAGATTCTGTAGAATAACCAGGCATTGTGGCCACTATCACCATCCACAAATGTGATACGGTTGACTAGGTATCCGATACCGAGTGTGCTAGGTACTAAAAACTGCAGTGTCCCATCAGATGGGGATGCTGGGTATATAAGAACAGGAGGGTGATCATTCTGGTCTTTAATAAACACGTGCACTGTGGTGTTGGAGCTTCGACCTGGAGTTCCTCTATCAAGAACCTGCACCACAAATTGAAACGCATTCAATTGCTCATAGTCAAACTTTCTCATAGCATATATATGTCCACTATCTGGGTTAATATACACGTATGAAGACACGGACATACCAAGAGCCTCGCTCTCCAGAATCGAGAAGGAAACTGTAGAATTCTCCCCCACATCTGGGTCTGATGCAGTCACGGACAGAAGGGGAGCATTTGGGGCATTGTTTTCAGCTATATCTACTGAGTAAAAAGGCTGTGAAAAGACTGGGGGGTTATCATTAACATCTGAAAGACGTAACACAAAAGATTCCTGCGAGGAACGAGGCGGGGAACCAGAGTCTGTGGCGATCATGGTGATGGTGTATTCAGCCAAAGCCTCTCTGTCCAGCTGGCCATCGGTCATTAAAGTGAAAAGCCCCTTATATGGCGAACTCATCTTGAAAGGCAACCCATGAGGGATGTGCACACTCACTTCACCATTTTTCCCTGTGTCTTCATCTCTGACTTTGATGAGGGCTATGACAGTGCCTGAACTCACATCTTCAGAGATTACAGGGGAAACCACATTAATACTGATAGCAGGGGTGTTGTCATTCACGTCAATAATCTCGATTTTGATGTTGCACGAACCCTCCATGGGAGGTATTCCTTTGTCCCTAGCGAGAATAGTGACGTCATACACGTTAGCGAGCTCGTGATCGACTAGTCCCGTAACTCTAATTTCGCCAGTCATAGAATCCACGCTAAAGAGTTTCAAAACATTATCAGGGGTGTATTTATCGAACATGTAAGATATTTCACCATTTTGACCATGATCGGCATCGGAGGCATTAAGAGTTGTAACTAATGATCCATGAGGTGAATTTTCTAAAAGTGTAACTCTTTTTGTAGGATTATTAAAGTGTGGCGCATTGTCATTGACATCTAAAATATTTATAAAAATGGCACTATTTCCAGACTTTTCTGAACTTCCACCATCAACCGCAGTTAATATTAAGCTAAATTCACCCGTCTTTTCTCTGTCAAGAGGCTTGTTTAAGACTAAAATTGGTATTTTACTTCCGTCACTTTTTGGTTCTACTTTTAGGATAAAATAATCGTTTTGACTAAGAAAATAAGCGCGCAGTGAATTCACACCCACATCGGGGTCATGAGCACTTTCTAAACGGAACATCGTTCCCGGCGCAGCCGCTTCTGAAACTTCCAATGAAGTGTCTCGGCTTTGGAAAAGCGGCGCGTTGTCGTTAACATCCACAATTTCTATCGTAACGCTGTGCATTTCCAAAGGATTTTGAAGAGAAACCTGGATCCGAATGTGACAATGTAAACTTCCTCCGCACATACTCTCTCTGTCCATTGTTTGCTTGACCACCAAAGCTCCAGATGTCAGATCTACGTCAACATATTTATCATTAGATTCCGAGATTATTCGCATCTCCCTTAGAAGTATCACTTGAACGTCCATTCCTAAATCTTTAGTCAAGAGTCCAACAACCGTTCCTGGTTTAGATTCCTCCGCTGTGGAATATAAAAGGTCCGAAGCGTGCGTTCCAAAACAAAAAGCATTAAGAACAATCCACACTGTAGCCCAGTCCAAAGATCTCTGGAAAATCTCTTTACTCTCCATTTTTAATTGAGTATTAACTAGTTGCTATAGACTCCTTCGATATTTCAATTTATGCATTTCCTAGATGCGTTTATCTTAAACGTTTTGTTTTCTATTCATCTCCAACATTGGTTGTAAGTTTCTAAAATACAGCTCTTGAGAGCAACAAGTGTGGGAGGTCTTTGCAAAGAGTGAAAGGAGGTGGGGTTAAAATCGTGCGTTTCTATTGGAGGAAAGTTATTTCGCTCAGACAAAAGCACATATGGAGCTGTCCAAGGTGCTGAAAGCGCCACTATATCACTGTTACTTATACTGCATGTATAAACATGAACTTTAAATTACATTGTTTGACTTGAAACAAGTGTGTCTCACCTGTTGGCTCTCGAACGTCCACGCGCTGTCTGGTAATGACGCATCAAGCACGTTTAGCGTGTCTGTAAAGTTTGTGGTGCTGCTGGGCTTAACGAGGGTGAGATCACTGAATTCTGACATTGGAGAGAGATAGGAGCCAAAGGACTGACTCTGAGACATCATGTCTCCTCCCAGAACCTCCACATACTTAATGGGCCCGTCAGTGTTGAGCTGGATCTGCAGGTTTCTGTTGGGGTTCTTGTATCCAGAATCAGTTCGCCTGATACAGCAGCTTGAGCCGCCTCTACTGCCTCGCGCACATTTCACCAGTAAGATGAAAAATGTCACCAAAGACAACAAAGACACAGCGGCTAAAGAGATGATCAGGTATAATGTAATTTTTCCACTTTTTTTGCTAGGCTCTGCGTTTTTCTTATAATAGTCTGAGATGGGCTCATGAAATCCGTCCTCTATCAGTATATCCACCGTAACCGTAGTGGAAAGCTCTGGGCTTCCATTGTCCTTTATCTCTATCATCAGTCTCTGAGAGGGGTCATCCTGCTCTGAAACAGCGCGTTTAGTCCTCACCTCTCCCGTATGTAAATTCACACTGAACAGTGACGCGTCCGTGGCCTCCGCGAGCCTGTAGAAGAGCCAGGCGTTATGACCCGAGTCCGCGTCCACTGCTGTTACCTTAGTGACGAGATGTCCTGCTTTAGCAGAACGGGGCATCCTCTGATGAGGAACAGACCCCATGGATGTGGACGGGTAAATTACAGCAGGAGCGTTATCGTTCTGGTCCAAAATAAAAACATACACTGTGGCGTTGCTGCTTAGAGATGGAGAGCCATGATCTTTAGCCTGAACGATGACCTCAAACACTTTTGTTTTTTCGAAATCAAACGAATGCATGCTAAATATGCTTCCGTTTTCAGAGTTTATGTACAAATACGACGATATTGGGGTATCCCAAACTTTAGGGTTCTCAATAGAGTATGATATTTTGCCATTTACCCCAACATCAACGTCTTGGGCGGATACTGAACAGATAATAGAGCCTGGGGCGTTATTCTCTCTTATGTAGACATGATATACGCTATCAGAGAACCTCGGGGAATTGTCGTTAACATCGAGAATTTTAACTGGAATTATTGTTTTGCTACTTAAAGGCGGCGAGCCAGAGTCAAATGCAGTGATTTCTACGTTATACTCCGGGAACGTTTCGCGGTCTAAAATACCGTTTGTGACCAACGAATATTCATTTGAGAAAGAAGGTTTTAAAATAAATGGAAGGCCAGACTGTGTCTGTAGTCTGACTTTTCCATTGTCGCCAGAGTCAATGTCCCGTGCGCTTATTAACGCTACAACTGTCCCGCTTGGCGCGTCCTCGCGCAAAGGACTCGGTTTAGACGTAAGCAATATCTGCGGTGGATTGTCGTTAATATCAGAAACTTCAATTTTTACCGTGCAATGCCCCTCCATTTCGGGGACACCTCTGTCTCTGGCACGTATTTCAATGTTGTACATAGGAGTGGTTTCATAATCCAACTCCCCGTTTAGAAACATTTCCCCGGTTTTCTCATCGATGTGAAACAACGAGCGCAGAACATCAGACATGTGCTCACCCAAGGAATATATTATCTCTCCATTTGGGCCTTCGTCCAAGTCTTTTGCCTCAACTTTTAGAAATGTCGTGCCTTGTTTACTGTTTTCAGCAATAGCTACTTTGTAAACATTTTTCTCAAATAAGGGGTTGTTGTCATTGATATCCAGCACGGTGACATTGATTTGTGACGTTCCAGATCTAACCGGGTTCCCTCCGTCTATTGCAGTCAACATTAGCTGATGCATTCGTTTCTTCTCGCGGTCCAAAGGTTTATCCAGTACTAATTCAGGTACCTTTCGGCCATCACCAAGATCTTTTATTTTTAAACTGAAACATTCGTCTTTACTCAAAGTATACGATTTCAAAGAGTTACTGCCTACATCTGGGTCTACTGCGCTCTCCAAAGGAAAGCGCATACCAGGAACACTAGATTCTGCTATTTTTAAAATGCTGTCCGTCGACTGAAAATGAGGGTAATTGTCATTAATATCCTGTATTTCGACTTCCACTCTGTAAAGTTGTAAAGGGTCCTCGATAACGATTTGAAGAGGTAACAGACAATTTGCGTTTTCGCCACAAAGGATCTCTCTGTCGATTCTCTCATTAACCACTATCTCTCCTCTGCGTGAATCCAAGCTGAAATATTGCTTGCCTGATTCAGAGGCTATTCGCAATTTACGGTCATACAGCTCAGATATTTTCAGACCTAAATCTTTTGCAATATTTCCAACAACAGCGCCCACGTTTAATTCCTCTGGAATTGAGTAGCGAGTCTGTCCTTCTGTCGTACTCCACAAAAGAAGAAAGAGAAAAAAGAAGAGCAAATAATGCCTCCACCATCTGAATGCCACCCTCTTTGTCATTTTGATTTACAATCCAGACGATTCACCGTGATGATAAAAAACTAGGGATCCCAATAAACGATGACAATTTAGTTTGTCCGTTATGTCTAAAAAATATGTTGAAATCCATTTTATCGGAGCGATTAGAGCATCCCTCGCCTCCGCTTGCACTGAACGTTGTGATGTCAGTGGGGGGAGGGAGTAGATCTCTTTGTGAAATTCTGCATGTGATTGGTGTAGGCATAAATCGCAATAACCAATAGCAAGAGAACTGTCTCTTAAAGGCACCAGCACCTAAGTATGAGATCATTGGTCATAGTTGTATGCTCTCTGTAAAAATCACAAAAAATTATATATTTCTATGGGAATTATTATTAATATTACCATAATTTTTTAAAATGTCAGCATATAGCCTATATATATATATATATATATATATATATATATATATATATACATATATATCCAGAGGACATTTTGAAAAAGCAGAGGGGGGTGATGTTTTTGAAATGTTTTTCACGAATGTGAGTATTTCGTGCAGCTGCATTTATTGAAGAATTATGAACTACAATATCAGAACATTTTGAAAATATATATGTATTTTTTTTTTATTATTATTATTATTATTATTATTTTACATTTGAATTCGTAGAGCAAGATTTTCACTTTTGTGCCTTGCCATTTCCTCACTGGGAAGCGCGAATAAACAAGCATAATTTTGAGCAGATTACATCTCTTGTTGGTTTTACATGGATTACATAATTAACTTAACATTTCAAGCTTTCTATAGATATAATTCTTATCGTGACTGAGGCACATATACTAAGGGTATTTTAAGTTCTTTTCACTGTTATGAGAAAAAAAAAACAGCTTGTTTGCGCTAATTCAACATACCAGTATTAAAACCCGATTTTAGTAGGCTATAATGCATAACGCCACTCGGCAGGTGCGCCAAAACAATTATTTATAAACTTATTAAACCTATAGTATTTCATTCAAAATAATTACAAAACCCAATAGCACAACAATCTGTCAACATAAAAAATAGACTATGCCTCACATCGCTTGAGTCAGCATGATCATGAATTCCGGGTTGAACAGTGACTCCTGTATTCCCATTCTCAATCCATGGTCACTGAAACGGAGCGCAGACAGTGAAAGTCCACTTCTGATTTTCTTGTTGTTTAAACGTGCACGCTGAAGCACTTTAATTAGTTATTTATAATACACTTTATAATATACATTTTGCAATGCTCTGTTGGTTAAGTAGAACATTCATTATTTTTCTCAGCTCACCTGTTGGCTCTCGAACGTCCACGCGCTGTCTGGTAATGACGCATCAAGCACGTTTAGCGTGTCTGTAAAGTTTGTGGTGCTGCTGGGCTTAACGAGGGTGAGATCACTGAATTCTGACATTGGAGAGAGATATGAGCCAAAGGATTGACTCTGAGACATCATGTCTCCTCCCAGAACCTCCACATACTTAATGGGCCCGTCAGTGTTGAGCTGGATCTGCAGGTTTCTGTTGGGGTTCTTGTATCCAGAATCAGTTCGCCTGATACAGCAGCTTGAGCCGCCTCTACTGCCTCGTGCACATTTCACCAATAAGATGAAGAACGTCATCAGACACAGCAAGGACACAGCGGCTAAAGAGATGATCAGATATAAAGTAATTTTACCGCTTTTCTTGTTGGGCTCGATAGTTTTCTCTCTATAGTCTGAGATGGGTTCATGAAACCCTTCCTCTATCAGTATATCCACTGTGACTGTGGTGGACTGGATCGGTTCTCCATTATCCTTTATCTCTATCATCAGTCTCTGAGAGGGGTCATCCTGCTCTGAAACAGCGCGTTTAGTCCTCACCTCTCCCGTGTGTAAATTCACACTGAACAGTGACGCGTCCGTGGCCTCCGCGAGCCTGTAGAAGAGCCAGGCGTTATGACCCGAGTCCGCGTCCACTGCTGTTACCTTAGTGACGAGATGTCCTGCTTTAGCAGAACGGGGCATCCTCTGATGAGGAACAGACCCCATGGATGTGGACGGGTAAATTACAGCAGGTGCGTTATCGTTCCGGTCCAGAATGAACACATGAACAGTGGCGTTACTGGTCAGAGATGGAGAGCCATGATCTTTAGCCTGAATTAGAACACTGAACAATTTTGCCTTTTCATAATCAAAGGTGCTCATGCAGTAAACGGTTCCATTTTCAGAGTTGATATAAAAATAAGATGATGCTGGAACGTGATTAGAACTTGAATCCAGGATTGAATATGTAAGTACAGCGTTTTTATCCTGGTCAACATCAAAAGCAGATACAGAAAACAATGAAGTGCCTGCAAGATTGTTTTCGTTAATGTAAACGTTATATGAGGTCTGTGAGAATACTGGAGGGTTGTCATTTACATCAAGCACTTTAATATTTACAGTCTTCGCAGTTTTTAATGGTGGGACACCAGAGTCTATGGCCAGTATTTCTACACTATACTCAGAATGAACCTCACGGTCAAGAATTGAGTCCGTTATCAAAGAATAATAATTATGGGAAGGTTTTAATCTAAACGGAACATCCGGGGAGACAATTAGCTCGACTTTACCATTATTACCGGAGTCCAAATCTTTAACGGTAATCAGAGCCACCACAGTTCCCACCGTTGCATTTTCAGGTACAGGGCTCGGTAAAGATGTCAGTATAATCTCTGGAGGGTTGTCATTCTCATCTATGATATCTATCTGAACTGATGACTGTCCCTCGAGCTCTGGATTCCCTTTGTCTTTAGCACAGACATCAAATGTGTACGTTTTTTTTGTCTCGTAGTCTAATTTTCCAGTTACTGTTATTTCACCGGTTTCAGCGTTCACAGTAAACGCATTTCTTACAAGTTCAGGCGTGTGCACACCGAATGAATACTGTATTTCACAATTAGGACCTTCATCCAAATCGGTTGCTTTGATTTTGATCACACTTGAACCAACAACGGCGCTTTCTAGAACAGATGCTTTGTATGTAGCAACTTCAAATTTTGGTTCGTTGTCGTTTATATCTTGAACAATTATTTGCAGTAAAGATGTGCCAGATTTGACCGGATTACCGCCATCCAGAGCTGTTAATATTAGCTTGTGAACAGACTGTTTTTCCCTATCTAAAGGTTTTTCAACCACAAGTTCTGGGACCATTCTTCCATCTTTTAAAGTTTTTATATTAAGACGGAAAAAAATGTTATTACTAAGAGAATAAGTCTTTAGGCTATTGCTGCCAACATCGAGGTCCTCGGCGCTTTCAAGGGGAAATCGTGCGCCAGCAGAAGTCAGTTCATATATTTTTAATGTGGCATCTTTAGTATGAAAGTTTGGTGCATTGTCATTAATGTCTTGTATTTCGATCTCTACGTTATGCATCTGTAATGGATTCTCAATAACGATCTGCAGTGGCATCAGACAACTGGCGCTTTGTCCACAAAGCGTTTCTCTGTCTATTCTGCCATTTACTACCAGATCACCCTTTCCCGAATCCACATTGAAAAACTGTCTATTTGATTCAGATGCTATCCGCAACTTACGCTTGGCGATATCTGAGATGTCAAAACCAAGATCCTTCGCGATATTCCCAACGATAGATCCTTCCTTTAACTCTTCAGGTATTGTGTAGCGAATCTGAGCTCCAACTGTATTCCACAGAGAGAAAGCGAACAGCCAAAGCGCTGCCCATTTCCACCCTCTGATCCTCCTGTGCCTCATTTCTCTGTTGCGCTTGATATTCCCATCAACAAATCTCGATCTTATATTCATAGAAAATCAGAATGCTGTTCTCCATTTTCAAACAATTACGTCTATTCAACGCATCCTCGTTGTGGCGATCAGCCTTATAAAGCGCTCATGTTTCCTCTCGCTCTACAGCTCATCATTGTACTCTGGTTGGGGGAGGGAGTAGATCTCTTTGTCCTGTCTAAAGCACGATTGGTACAGAGCTCAACCCTCACTCATCCAATAGATGCTCAGCTGTTTCTTAAATACTTAAACCAGCCCTTTGTAGAGTGTTACGGCATCTAGCGGAGAACTGTGAACTAAAATGTGCAATACAAGATAATATAGTACAAGATAGTATGATCACCGAGCATAAAGGTAGGGGGATGAGCAAGTGTTACTCCAGCTTGTTCGTAAAAATCAGTAGGAAACAATTAACGTATAACGTGCTAATTAAACATTTTGCATATTTTTATTAATTTTGCATTAAGAATTTTTAAAAGCAAATTTTCCAAATTGACAGAATTTATTTGTTGTTGTTGCTGCAACAATTCCTTCTAAAACTTTAGAGCAGGGATAGACAGAGTAGGTCCTGTTGTGCCACTGTTCTACAGAGTTTTGCTCCAACCCTATAAGAACCCTAACTGGCCTGAAGCCTTAGTGATGTCCTGAAGACATTGATTAGCTTGTTTCAGGTGTGTTTGATTAGGGTCGGAGCTAAACTGCAGGACAGCGGCACTCCAGGACTGACATTGAGTGTCCCTGCTGCAGACAGAATCGTAGGGTTACGGGAGCTGTCCAGTCCAAAGTGCTGAACGCAGTCTGAAAACGTTTATCTCAGGAGATTCTATACGACATCAAATATTGTGCGAAAAGACGTTTGATTTGCACGTCAGTGAAATTGATCAAACATTGTTGAATTTAGAAAAAAAAGTCAATGTCATTGTGTTGTGTCAAGAAGCACACCAGTGATTTTTTTAATAAGGCACGTTTATAAAATCTACTTAAATGCCCCAATTGGACAAATGCCATTCATGGCTCAATCTAAGCCTTGTCCGTGAAACCGGGTCAACATCTCCAATTTTTTTCTACAATTTCTCAAAATTGCACAAAAAATAAATAAATAAATAAATAAATAAAAATAAAATAAAACTAAAGAAAATTCTACCTGATGCTGACTTCTGTCCAAAATAGAGACGCTCCGATAAACGTGCAATTAAAGGTGCAATATATGTGAAAGTATATTTATGGACCGTTTTGAAGAATATAAGTATGATACAATTCTATATGGATACTGAATTAAGTATTTTACGTCTCACCTGTTAATTAACTAGTTGCTATAGACTCCTTCGATATTTCAATTTATGCATTTCCTAGATGCGTTTATCTTAAACGTTTTGTTTTCTATTCATCTCCAACATTGGTTGTAAGTTTCTAAAATACAGCTCTTGAGAGCAACAAGTGTGGGAGGTCTTTGAAAAGAGTGAAAGGAGGTGGGGTTAAAATCGTGCGTTTCTATTGGAGGAAAGTTATTTCGCTCAGACAAAAGCACATATGGAGCTGTCCAAGGTGCTGAAAGCGCCACTATATCACTGTTACTTATACTGCATGTATAAACATGAACTTTAAATTACATTGTTTGACTTGAAACAAGTGTGTCTCACCTGTTGGCTCTCGAACGTCCACGCGCTGTCTGGTAATGACGCATCAAGCACGTTTAGCGTGTCTGTAAAGTTTGTGGTGCTGCTGGGCTTAACGAGGGTGAGATCACTGAATTCTGACATTGGAGAGAGATAGGAGCCAAATGACTGACTCTGAGACATCATGTCTCCTCCCAGAACCTCCACATACTTAATGGGCCCGTCAGTGTTGAGTTGGATCTGCAGGTTTCTGTTGGGGTTCTTGTATCCAGAATCAGTTCGCCTGATACAGCAACTTGAGCCGCCTCTACTGCCTCGTGCACATTTTACCAGTAGGATGAAAAACGTCATCAGACACAACAAGGACACAGCGGCTAAAGAGATGATCAGGTATAAAGTAATTTTACCGCTTTTCTTGTTGGGCTCGATAGTTTTCTCCCTGAAGTCTGAGATGGGCTCATGAGACCCGTCCTCTATCAGTATATCCAATGTGACTGTGGTGGACTGGATCGGTTCTCCATTATCCTTTATCTCTATCATCAGTCTCTGAGAGGGGTCATCTTGCTCTGAAACAGCGCGTTTAGTCCTCACCTCTCCCGTGTGTAAATTCACACTGTACAGTGACGCGTCCGTGGCCTCCGCGAGCCTGTAGAAGAGCCAGGCGTTATGACCCGAGTCCGCGTCCACTGCTGTTACCTTAGTGACGAGATGTCCTGCTTTAGCAGAACGGGGCATCCTCTGATGAGGGACAGACCCCATGGATGTGGACGGGTAAATTACAGCAGGAGCGTTATCGTTATGGTCCAAAATAAACACATGAACAGTGGCGTTACTGCTCAGAGATGGAGAGCCATGATCTTTAGCTTGAATTACGATGCTGATGAGTTTAATTTTCTCATAATCAAATGAGCTCATGCTGTAAATAGTTCCGTTCTCAGAATTGATATAAAAATAAGATGAAGCTGGAACTTGACTAGAACTTAAATCCAAAATCGAGTAACTAAGTATAGCGTTTTTATTTTGGTCAATATCAAACGCAGATACAGAAAACAATGAAACACCTGCCAGATTATTTTCGTTTATGTAAACATTATATGAGGTCTGTGAGAATACCGGAGGGTTGTCATTTACATCAAGCACTTTTACATTTACAGTCTTAACAGTTTTTAAGGGTGGGACACCAGAGTCTATGGCCTGTATTTCTACATTATATTCAGAATGAAACTCACGATCTAAGAATGAATCCGTTATCAGAGAATAATGGCTATCAAAAGCTGGCTTTAATTTAAATGGAACATCCGCAGAGACAATTAGCTCTACTTTACCATTATTACCGGAGTCCAAATCTTTGACGGTAATCAGAGCCACCACAGTTCCCACCGTTGCATTTTCAGGTACAGGGCTCGGTAAAGATGTCAGTATAATCTCTGGAGGGTTGTCATTCTCATCTATGATATCTATCTGAACCGATGACTGTCCCTCGTGCTCTGGATTCCCTTTGTCTTTAGCACAAACATCAAATGTAAATGATTTGGTAGTCTCGTAATCTAGATTTCCAGCTACTGTTATTTCCCCGGTTTCAGCGTTCACACTAAAAATGTTTCTAATAAATTCAGGCGTGTGCGCACCGAATGAATACTGTATCTCACCATTAGGACCTTCATCCAAATCTGTTGCTTTCATTTTGATCACACTAGAACCAACAACGGCGCTTTCTAGAACAGATGCTTTGTATGCAGCACCTTCAAATGTCGGCTCGTTGTCATTAAAATCTTGAACAATTATTTGCAATAAAGATGTGCCAGATTTTACCGGATTACCGCCATCCAGAGCTGTTAATATTAGCTTGTGAACAGACTGTTTCTCTCTATCTAATGATTTATCAAGCACTAGCTCTGGTATTTGTCTTCCGTTTTTAAGTGTCTTTAAGTTTAAACGGAAGAAGTTGTTATTGCTCAGAGAATAAGTCTTTATGCTATTGCTGCCAACATCGAGGTCCTCGGCGCTTTCAAGGGTAAATCGAGCGCCTGGAGCAGTCAGTTCAGAAATGTTTAATTCGCCATTTCTATTGTGAAAGTTTGGTGCATTATCATTTATATCTTGTATTTCTATTTCAACTTTATATATCTGCAATGGATTCTCAATAACGATCTGCAGTGGCATTAGACAACTGACGCTTTGTCCACAGAGAGTTTCTCTATCTATTCTGCCATTTACAACCAGATCACCCTTCCCTGAATCCACATTGAAATACTGTCTATTTGATTCAGATGCTATCCGCAACTTACGCTCGGCGATATCTGAGATGTCAAAACCAAGATCCTTTGCGATATTCCCAACGATAGATCCTTCCTTTAACTCTTCAGGTATTGTGTAGCGAATCTGAGCTCCAACTGTATTCCACAATAGAGAGAAAGCGAACAGCCAAAGCGCTGCCCATTTCCACCCTCTGATCCTCCTGTGCCTCATTTCTCTGTTGCGCTTGATATTCCCATCAACAAATCTTGATCTTAAATCCATAGAAAATCAGAATGCTGGTCTCCATTTTCAAACAATTACGTCTATTCAACGCATCCTCGTTGTGGTGATCAGCCTCATAAAGCGCTCATGTTTCCTCTCGCTCTACAGCTCATCATTGTACTCCTCCTCTGGTTGGGGGAGGGAGTAGATCCCTTTGTGCTGTCTAAAGCACGATTGGTACAGAGCACAACCCTCACTCATCCAATAGATGCTCTGCTGTTTATAAAGGCATAACCAGCCCTCTGTGCCATCTAGTGGATAACTGTGCGCTAAAATATGCAATGTCTCAGACTTATTTCGTAGCTAGATGGGCAAATGTTGTTACACACACAAAACAAAACAAACAAACAAACAAACAAAAACGTTAAAGTGACAAGATGAGCACTGGGAAGAGCAATGTAGTTGCTCTTAAAATGTTAAATAATTATTACAGCAAATTTTATTTATTTATGTGTTTGTTTGTTTGTTTGTTTGTTTGTTTGTTTGTAATAAATGATGCAACCATGTCTTCCAAAGCAGTACGCATAAAGTAGCACCTAAAACTGTGCAGCATCACATTGTATAACGGGAGCTGTCCTGTCAAAAGTGCTGAACACAGTCCAAAACCTTCGCCATTTTCTCCGAGAGTTTGTTTCGATATGATAAATATGGTATGAACAGTGACTGAGAGGCGATAGCTAGACAACATTCTTACAATGATGGGCATCAGCACTCTATATCCCCATAAAGAGAAATGCGTTGGACATTAATAGATCAGTATTAATTATTTACCAATACCATTGAGACATTCACGCATATCGTTTTAAAATGTGATTTTATTTTTCAGACTTTCACGTTTTACCAAACTTATAAATGTCTTCAGATTTAAAAAAATCCTCCACGTTTTTACTAAATAGAAATAAATAAATTATATATATATATATATATATATATATATATATATATATATATATATATATATATATATATATATATATATATATATATATATTTTTAATTCTAGCTGATACTGACCTTCGTCCAAAATGGTATGCTCAATTGAACCAATGATATTTGTGCCCACACAAACCGGGCGCCTTTATGTTTGATGGGGACTTTTCATGGACATGTTTAAAAAAAACATCACTTATGAGTTATAAGCTGTTTTCCTCGCAAAAAATGTCCCCACAAGTACAAGGATTTCGGATATTGCCAACTTTGTGGTATATTTTGCCCCCATAATGTAAGGTTCACCAGACCACCCTCCACACACCAACATACACAATCAAGCATGTGCACCATCATGTGTCTTAAACTGTGCTTATGCACTGTTCATTAGAATAAAATAATCACATAAAATATCAATTGATGCTGACGTAATTATTAATTCTGCGTCTCACCTGTTGGCTCTCGAACGTCCACGCGCTGTCTGGTAATGACGCATCAAGCACGTTTAGCGTGTCTGTAAAGTTTGTGGTGCTGCTGGGCTTAACGAGGGTGAGATCACTGAATTCTGACATTGGAGAGAGATAGGAGCCAAATGATTGACTCTGAGACATCATATCTCCTCCCAGAACCTCCACATACTTAATGGGCCCGTCAGTGTTGAGTTGGATCTGCAGGTTTCTGTTGGGGTTCTTGTATCCAGAATCATTTCGCCTGATACAGCAGCTTGAGCCGCCTCTACTGCCTCGCGCACATTTCACCAGTAAGATGAAAAACGTCATCAGACACAGCAAGGACACAGCAGCTAAAGAGATGATCAGGTATAAAGTAATTTTACCGCTTTTCTTGTTGGGCTCGATAGTTTTCTCTCTATAGTCTGAGATGGGTTCATGAAACCCGTCCTCTATCAGTATATCCAATGTGACTGTGGTGGACTGGATGGGTTCTCCATTATCCTTTATCTCTATCATCAGTCTCTGAGAGGGGTCATCCTGCTCTGAAACAGCGCGTTTAGTCCTCACCTCTCCCGTATGTAAATTCACACTGAACAGTGACGCGTCCGTGGCCTCCGCGAGCCTGTAGAAGAGCCAGGCGTTATGACCCGAGTCCGCGTCCACTGCTGTCACCTTAGTGACGAGATGTCCTGCTTTAGCAGAACGGGGCATCCTCTGATGAGGGACAGACCCCATGGATGTGGACGGGTAAATGACAGCAGGAACGTTATCGTTCCGGTCCAGAATAAACACATGAACAGTGGCGTTACTGCTCAGAGATGGAGAGCCATGATCTTTAGCCTGAACTACAACACTGAACAATTTTACCTTTTCATAATCAAAGGTACTCATGCAGTAAATAGTTCCATTCTCAGAGTTGATATAAAAATAAGATGATGCTGGAACGTGATTAGAACTTGAATCCAGGATTGAATATGTAAGTAGAGCGTTTTTACCCTGGTCATTATCAGATACAGATACAGAAAACAATGAAGTGCCTGCAAGATTGTTTTCGTTAATGTAAACGTTATATGAGGTCTGTGAGAATACTGGAGGGTTGTCATTTACATCAAGCACTTTAATATTTACAGTCTTCGCAGTTTTTAATGGTGGGACACCAGAGTCTATGGCCAGTATTTCTACACTATACTCAGAATGAACTTCACGGTCAAGAAATGAGTCCGTTATCAAAGAATAATAATTATGGGAAGGTTTCAGTTTAAACGGAACATCCGGGGAGACAATTAGTTGAACTTTACCATTACTACCGGAGTCCAAATCTTTGACGGTAATCAGAGCCACCACAGTTCCCACCGTTGCATTTTCAGGTACAGGGCTCGGTAAAGATGTCAGTATAATCTCTGGAGGGTTGTCATTCTCATCTATGATATCTATCTGAACCGATGACTGTCCCTCGAGCTCTGGATTCCCTTTGTCTTTAGCACAGACATCAAATGTATATGATTTGGTAGTCTCGTAATCTAATTTTTCAGTTACTGTTATTTCGCCGGTTTCAGCGTTCACAGTAAACGCATTTCTTACAAGTTCAGGCGTGTGCGCAGAGAATGAATACTGTATCTCACCATTAGGACCTTCATCCAAATCTGTTGCTTTTATTTTGATCACACTAGAACCAACAACGGCGCTTTCTTGAACAGATGCTTTGTATGCAGCAACTTCAAATGTCGGTTCGTTGTCATTAAAATCCTGAACAATTATTTGCAGTAAAGATGTGCCAGATTTTACCGGATTACCGCCATCCAGAGCTGTTAATATTAGCTTATGAACAGACTGTTTCTCTCTATCTAATGATTTATCAAGCACTAGCTCTGGTATCTGCCTTCCGTTTTTAAGTGTCTTTAAATTTAAACGGAAGAAATTGTTATTACTCAGAGAATAAGTCTTTAGGCTATTGCTGCCAACATCGAGGTCCTCGGCAATTTCAAGGGGAAATCGAGTGCCTGGAGCAGTCAGTTCAGAAATGCATAATTCGCCATTTTTATTGTGGAAGTTTGGTGCATTGTCATTAATGTCTTGTATTTCTATCTCTACGTTATGCATCTGTAATGGATTCTCAATAACGATCTGCAGTGGCATTAGACAACTGGCGCTTTGTCCACAGAGAGTTTCTCTGTCTATTCTGCCATTTACAACCAGATCACCCTTCCCTGAATCCACATTGAAATACTGTCTATTTGATTCAGATGCTATCCGCAACTTACGCTCGGCGATATCTGAGATGTCAAAACCAAGATCCTTTGCGATATTCCCAACGATAGATCCTTCCTTTAACTCTTCAGGTATTGTGTAGCGAATCTGAGCTCCAACTGTATTCCACAATAGAGAGAAAGCGAACAGCCAAAGCGCTGCCCATTTCCACCCTCTGATCCTCCTGTGCCTCATTTCTCTGTTGCGCTTGATATTCCCATCAACAAATCTTGATCTTAAATCCATAGAAAATCAGAATGCGGTTCTCCATTTTCAAACAATTACGTTTATTCAATGCATCTTCGTTGTGGTGATCAGCCTCATAAAGCGCTCATGTTTCATCTCGCTCTACAGCTCTCATTGTACTCCTCTGGTTGGGGGAGGGAGTAGATCCCTTTGTGCTGTCTAAAGCACGATTGGTACAGAGCACAACGCTCACTCATCCAATAGATGCTCTGCGGTTTCTTAAAGGCATAACCAGCCCTCTGTGGTGCTACGGCATCTAGTGGAGAGTTGTGCTCGAAAATATCCAATGCAGCTTATCTCAGACTTATTTCGTAGGAAGACGGGCAAATGTTATTATACGAAAAAAATCATGAAAGTGGGTGAACATTTGAGCATATTAGCTAGGGAAGAGCATGAGTAATTTAGTTGTTCTTAAAATTAAGTGGTGAATAATTGTTAGAGAAATTTTTATTTGTTCATTTATGTTTTTTTATTTTTATTTTATTATTATTTTATTTATTTATTTTTATTATTTTGTTGGAAATAAATGATGCAACAATGTCTTCCAAATCTACATAAATTAGCACCTAAAACTGTCATGTCGTTATGGGAGCTGTCCAGTCCAAAGTGCTGAACACACAATTAAAAAAAAAACTTCGACATTATCTCAGTTTCATATATGTCATAATACTGATCCTGACCTCTGTCCAAAATAGTTATGCTCAAATAAACCAGGTAGCTTTGAGCCAACCACCCGCCGCCGTAACACACACGCACACGTTGTGGTTTTATGGGTCCATTAACCTACCCATCATCACAGAAAACGTTCTGCATTTTTACATTTAAAATAAACACAACCGTTGTCCTCATAGGGACCAAAGACACAACGGATATCGGATATTGCCATCTTTGTGGGGACATTTTGTCCCCATAATGTGGTTTACAAGGCCACACAAGCACACACATCCCATCGCACACCAAGTGTATATCTTAAAATGTCTTTTTGTACTGTTTAATATAACAAAAACGCATAAAAATATCTATCGATGCTGAGGTAATTAATAATTCTGCGTCTCACCTGTTGGCTCTCGAACGTCCACGCGCTGTCTGGTAATGACGCATCAAGTACGTTTAGCGTGTCAGTAAAGTTTGTGGTGCTGCTGGGCTTAACGAGGGTGAGATCACTGAATTCTGACATTGGAGAGAGATAGGAGCCAAAGGACTGACTCTGAGACATCATGTCTCCTCCCAGAACCTCCACATACTTAATGGGCCCGTCAGTGTTGAGCTGGATCTGCAGGTTTCTGTTGGGGTTCTTGTATCCAGAATCAGTTCGCCTGATACAGCAGCTTGAGCCGCCTCTACTGCCTCGCGCACATTTCACCAGTAAGATGAAGAACGTCATTAGACACAACAAAGACACAGCAGCTAAAGAGATGATCAGGTATAAAGTAATTTTACCGCTTTTCTTGTTGGGCTCGATAGTTTTCTCTTTATAGTCTGAGATGGGCTCATGAAACCCGTCCTCTATCAGTATATCCACTGTGACTGTGGTGGACTGGATCGGTTCTCCATTATCCTTTATCTCTATCATCAGTCTCTGAGAGGGGTCATCTTGCTCTGAAACAGCCCGTTTAGTCCTCACCTCTCCCGTATGTAAATTCACACTGAACAATGACGCGTCCGTGGCCTCCGCGAGCCTGTAGAAGAGCCAGGCGTTATGACCCGAGTCCGCGTCCACTGCTGTTACCTTAGTGACGAGATGTCCTGCTTTAGCAGAACGGGACATTCTCTGAGGGACAGACCCCATGGATGTGGACGGGTAAATGACAGCAGGAGCGTTATCGTTATGGTCCAAAATAAACACATGAACAGTGGCGTTACTGCTCAGAGATGGAGAGCCATGATCTTTAGCTTGAACTATAACACTGAACAGTTTTGTTTTCTCATAATCAAATGAGCTCATGCTGTAAATAGTTCCGTTCTCAGAGTTGATATAAAAATAAGATGATGCTGGAACGTGATTTGAGCTTAAATCTAGAATGGAGTAACTCAGTATTGCGTTCTTATCTTGGTCAATATCAGACGCAGATACTGAAAACAATGAAGCACCTGGTGGGCTATTTTCCTTTATATACACTGTGTACGAAGACTGAGAGAATACGGGAGGGTTGTCATTCACATCAAGTATTTTTACATTTAAAGTTTTCCTAGATTTTAAAGACGGTACACCAGAGTCCGTTGCTTCTAATTCTATGTCATATTCTGCATTAGCTTCGCGGTCCAAGAGTGAGTCAGTTACCAAAGAATAGTGATTGTCAAATGATGGTTTTAGTTTAAAAGGAAAACGAGAGGAGATGGTAAGATTTACTTTTCCGTTATTACCAGAATCCAAGTCTTTTACGTTGATTAAAGCTACAACTGTACCTACTGATGCATTCTCTGACACTGGGCTAGGTAAAGATGTCAAGATGATTTCGGGAATATTGTCATTCTCATCAATGATGTGCAGCCTCACTGAAGAACGGCCCTCCTGTTCTGGGCTCCCTTTGTCTTTAGCGCAGACATCAAACGTGTATAATTTTGTCAACTCGTAATCTAGTTTTCCAATCACTGTAATATCTCCGGTTTCAACATTGATACTGAAAATATTTCTCACGTGATCTGGTGTATGTGCACCGAAAAAATACTGTATTTCGCCGTTAAGGCCCTCATCTAAGTCAGTGGCTTTTACAGTTAAGACGCTAGATTCAAGTGTCGTACTCTCTTGCACAGATGCTTTATATTGCGATTGTTCAAATTTTGGCTCATTGTCATTAATATCTTGAACAATTACTTGTATCATAATAGTTCCAGATTTGACAGGATCGCCACCGTCTAATGCTGTTAAAATGAGCTTATGCACAGACTGTTTCTCTCTGTCAAGTGGTTTATCAATTATTAACTCTGGTACTTTCTTACCATCTTCAAGTGTTTTCACATTTAAACGAAAAAAAGCGTTATTACTCAAAGTATAGGATTTGAGACTATTGCTACCGACATCTAAATCCTCGGCACTTTCAAATGGAAATTTTGCGCCCACAGCTACTGATTCCCATATTTTCAAAACATTATCTTTTGTATGAAAATTCGGTGCATTGTCATTTATATCTTGTATCTCTATATTCACACGATATAACTGCAATGGATTTTCTATAACCAGTTGTAACGGCATCAGACAACTGGCGCTTTGTCCACAGAGCGCCTCTCGGTCTATTCTACCATTGACTATCAGCTCACCATTCCTTGTATCCACGCTAAAATATTGCGTACTAGAATCAGAGGCTATCCGTAACTTACGATTAGCGATGTCTGAAATGTCCAGACCAATGTCCTTTGCAATGTTTCCAACAACAGACCCTTCTTTTAGTTCCTCTGGTATGGTATAGCGAATTTGAGCTCCAATTGTATTCCATAACAGAGGGAAAACAAACAGCCAACGCGCTGCCTGTTTCCACACTCGGATGCTTTTCATTTCCACGATGCTTTAAACCTTTCCATCAATGAGTGCTTAGCATATATCCAGAAAAACACTAAGATTTTCTTCTTTTAAGATCGCAAATCCATTTCGATCGAGGGGTCCGTTTTGTAGTGATCAGCGTCATAACCGCGAGTGCATTCTCCTTCAGCTCATATCACTCATTGTAGCCCTTTCCTGCTAAGGGAGGGAGTAGATCCCTTTGTGTAGTCTCGCTCCTTATTGGCACTGAGCTCAATGCACTACTGTCCAATAGAGGACAGAGTATCTCTTAAAGGGGAACATGCTCAATTTCCCCCTAGATCTGAATTGTTACAAAATGAAAACAGCTATAAAGTTAGTGTACTTGCAGTGTACTTGCATTTATACGAATGAACAACATATTGCCTTTACATGTAAAATTGTAACAAATGGAATTTTGATAGTATGTTTACACTAGAAGCACATTTTACTCTTTGTATATGGAAATTGTCTTCTTGCATGCATGCAACCACAAAATGATGCTGCGAAAAAGAAGACATTGAAGAAAAAGAAATAAAGCTATCTCCATATTAACTAGCTGCAGTCATATAAGTCAAACAAGTTAAAACGTTTTCTATTTGGGGAAACTATCAACGTTATGATCGTGTCGCTGTCCACAGCTGCGGTTCTGAAATATGCTCAATGGATTGTCCTCAGCACCATTTAACCCACAAAAAGCATACCATACGCACTTAAAATAAGCAGTAGGCTGTTTTTCCCAAACAGAATAGGGCTAGAATTATATATATATATATATATATATATATATATATATATATATATATATATATATATATATATATATATATATATAATTATATATATATATATATATATATATATATATATATATATATGAACTCGCAAACTCGGGTTGCATGCGATTTTAGAGACATATTTGTTTTTAGATACAAATGACAGCTCTGAATGTAGCAAAAGTTTTATTTATCTCACCTGTTGGCTCTCGAACGTCCACGCGCTGTCTGGTAATGACGCATCAAGCACGTTTAGCGTGTCAGTAAAGTTTGTGGTGCTGCTGGGCTTAACGAGGGTGAGATCACTGAATTCTGACATTGGAGAGAGATAGGAGCCAAATGATTGACTCTGAGACATCATGTCTCCTCCCAGAACCTCCACATACTTAATGGGCCCGTCAGTGTTGAGCTGGATCTGCAGGTTTCTGTTGGGGTTCTTGTATCCAGAATCAGTTCGCCTGATACAGCAGCTTGAACTTCCGATGCTACTTCTAACGCACTTCACAATCAACGTGAACAATGTCAACACAGATAAAATTGACACGGTGCCTAAAGAGATGATCAAATATAAAGTTATTTTGCCGCTTTTCTTGTTGGACTCGATAGTTTTGTCACGAAAGTCTGAGATGGGTTCATGAACCCCGTCCTCTATCAGTATATCCACTGTAACTGTGGTGGACTGGATCGGTTCTCCATTATCCTTTATCTCTATCATCAGTCTCTGAGAGGGGTCATCCTGCTCTGAAACAGCGCGTTTAGTCCTCACCTCTCCCGTATGTAGATTCACACTGAACAGTGACGCGTCCGTGGCCTCCGCGAGCCTGTAGAAGAGCCAGGCGTTATGACCCGAGTCCGCGTCCACTGCTGTTACCTTAGTGACGAGATGTCCTGCTTTAGCAGAACGGGGCATCCTCTGATGGGGGACAGACCCCATAGACGTGGACGGGTAAATTACAGCAGGAGCGTTATCGTTCCGGTCCAGAATAAACACATGGACAGTGGCGTTACTGCTCAGAGATGGAGAGCCATGATCTTTGGCAAGCACTATAATATGAAAGACCTTCATTTTCTCATAGTCAAAAGAGTGCATGCTAAATATACTACCATTTTCTGAGTTTATATACACATATGAAGAGACAGGTACGTCTCGCGCATTAGTGTCGAGAACTGAATAGACAATTTTGGCATTTTCTCCCGTATCCAGATCTGATGCTGTTACCGATGCTAAAATTGATCCCGGGGCACTGTTTTCTTTAATGTAAACGGAGTACACGCGTTCAGAGAAAACAGGAGGATTGTCATTGACATCTAATATATTTACTGTAATGAGTTTGCTAGATACCAGTGGAGGTGATCCAGAGTCTGACGCTTTAAGCTCAATATCATATCTAGGAAAATTTTCTCGATCTAACTGTGAATCTGTCACTAGTGCGTAATGGTTCGAAAATGTTGGCTTTAATTTAAAAGGGGTGCCTGGTGACATGCTAAGTGTTACGTTTCCGTTTACCCCTGAATCCAAATCTTTAACATTTATTAATGCTACCATAGTCCCAGCGGGCGCATCTTCTCGCACAGGTTTAGGTGAGGAGGTGATGGTGATCTCAGGTGCATTATCATTCACATCTAAAACATTCACCTGGACTGAACAATGCCCTTCTATTGCAAGTGACCCTTTGTCTCTGGCGCGTATGTCAATTTTATATGAGGTACTGATTTCATAATCAAGATTCTTTGAAACGACTAATTCGCCTGTCACGGGATTAATAGCGAACACATTTTGAATTATTTCAGGTGTATGTGCCGCAAAGGAATACTCAACCTCGCCGTTTACACCATCATCCAAGTCAATAGCTTTGACAGTAAGTATCATTGTACCCGGGACAGTGCTCTCCATTACTTTAACTTCATATAAGTCGTGTTCAAATATTGGAGCATTATCATTTGCGTCAAGAATTTTTACAGTAATCTGGGTGGTCCCTGACCTCACTGGATCACCTCCATCAATACCTGTCAAAATGAGATGGTGCACAGCATTTTTCTCTCTATCTACAGATCTCTCTAAAACTATTTCTGGGACTTTTGTTCCGTCTTTTTCGTTTTTTATGTGCATAACAAAATGTTCATTTTTATTAAGCGCGTATGTGCGCAAGGAGTTCGTTCCGACGTCAGGATCTTGAGCAGGTTCCAATCGAAACCTCGCTCCAGTTAGCGTTGACTCTGGTACCTCAATTGTGTTTATTTCCGACAAGAATATTGGAGAGTTGTCGTTAATATCTTGAATGTCCACTTCGACTCGATAAAACTGGAGAGGATCCTCGATTATGACTTGTAATGGTAACACACAGCTCGCGCTTTGTCCGCACAGGGTTTCTCTGTCTATTACTTCATTAACAAGCAGCTCGCCATTCCGCAAATTCAGACTGAAATATTGCTTACCAGACTCAGATGTTATCCGTAATTTACGATTAGATATTTCAGATACATCCAAACCGAGATCTTTAGCTACATTTCCAACAATGGATCCCTCCTTCAGCTCCTCCGGTATTGTATAACGAAGCTGTGCGTCTGACTCGCTCCACAAAACAGCGAAACACAACAGCCACAGCGCCCGCCAGAACAAAATTCTCCTTTGTATTTGAGTCCTCATTTCCAAACACGATAAATGACCGCTGATACCAATATCCTGACATACATCTTACGCGTGTAAGCCGTCAAAAAAATAATGTGACATTTTAAAATGTATAGAACTCCAGGCTATATTCCGTTGTGAAATTCATTGCAGCGAGTGCAGTGCATTTTGTCTCAGGTCTGTGCGTAATGGTTTTCAGCAATGTGTTAGAGGGAGGGAGTAGATCCCTTTGTGCAGTGCGGTCCCACTATTGGACGAGGGCTCAGGCTCACCAGTCACAAAACGAATCAGTCTTAAAGAGGCAGAGCAAAGCCACGCGCAACACCCATATGGAGATATACTGTACAGTTCATGTTTAGCTCACTTACATTGAAACGACGACCCCCCCACCTCTATTTACTCGTTTTTAAAACAGGATAGAGTTGGAAAGTAATACATTGCAAAATCGGTATTCTTACTCTTTAAGGAGATGCTGCAAAAATGCATTTGAAACCTCAAAATGAATAGGAAAATGGCTTAAAATATACCACAACATCCATAATCCAAAACAAACAAAACAAACATATAAAAAGCATTGTTTTTGAATTATATATATATATATATATATATATATATATATATATATATATATATATATATATATATATATATATATATATATACGCGCTCACCTGTTGGCTCTCGAACGTCCACGCGCTGTCTGGTAATGACGCATCAAGCACGTTTAGCGTGTCTGTAAAGTTTGTGGTACTGCTGGGCTTAACGAGGGTGAGATCACTGAATTCTGACATTGGAGAGAGATAGGAGCCAAAGGACTGACTCTGAGACATCATGTCTCCTCCCAGAACCTCCACATACTTAATGGGCCCGTCAGTGTTGAGCTGGATCTGCAGGTTTCTGTTGGGGTTCTTGTATCCAGAATCAGTTCGCCTGATACAGCAGCTTGAGCCGCCTCTACTGCCTCGCGCACATTTCACCAGTAGAATGAAAAACGTCATCAGACACAACAAGGACACGGAAGCCAACGAGATGATCAGATATAAAGTAATTTTACCGCTTTTCTTGTTGGGCTCGATAGTTTTCTCTCTATAGTCTGAGATGGGTTCATGAAACCCGTCCTCTATCAGTATATCCACTGTGACTGTGGTGGACTGGATCGGTTCTCCATTATCCTTTATCTCTATCATCAGTCTCTGAGAGGGGTCATCCTGCTCTGAAACAGCGCGTTTAGTCCTCACCTCTCCCGTATGTAAATTCACACTGAACAGTGACGCGTCCGTGGCCTCCGCGAGCCTGTAGAAGAGCCAGGCGTTATGACCCGAGTCCGCGTCCACTGCTGTTACCTTAGTGACGAGATGTCCTGCTTTACCAGAACGGGGCATCCTCTGATGAGGAACAGACCCCATGGATGTGGAGGGGTAAATGACAGCAGGAGCGTTATCGTTATGGTCCAGAATAAACACATGAACAGTGGCGTTACTGCTCAGAGATGGAGAGCCATGATCTTTAGCTTGAACGAGGATCTGAAACACTTTGATTTTCTCGTAATCAAATGACTGCATGCTAAATATGCTACCGTTTTCTGAGTTTATGTAAATATAAGAAGATGCAGGCACGTCTTGAACTTTAGAATCCAAAACAGAGTAGGAGATTTTTGCATTTTCGCCCAAGTCTGGGTCATGGGCGGAGACTGAGCACAACATTGAGTCACGAGCGCTGTTTTCTTTAGCGTAAACCGTATAGGACTTCTCAGAAAACATTGGAGGGTTGTCATTTACGTCTGAAATGCCGATTGTGACTGTTTTCCCACTAGATAGCGGTGGCGAACCTGCATCAACAGCGTTTAATTCAATGTTATATTCAGAGTAAGTTTCTCTATCTAGAGGACCGTTAGTAACTAGTGCGTAATGATTGGAAACGGTAGGGCTCAATCTAAACGGTGTCCCAGGAGCCAACGAAAGTTTTACGTTCCCGTTCTCTCCTAAATCTGCATCTTTTGTACTAATTAATGAAACGACTGTGCCATTTGAGGAATTCTCAGGAATCGGACTTGAGAGTGAAGTTATAATTATCTCAGGTGCGTTGTCATTTACGTCATTTACCTTTATCTTTACACTGCAGTGACCCTCCATTTGAGGATTTCCTTTGTCCTTTGCAACTATATCAAATTTATGTAAGCTTGCTTTTTCATTGTCAAGTTGTTCTTTAACTGTGATGGCACCAGTTTGTTGGTTAATATTAAACAATGTTGTATCTGATGTTTGGTCTGAAAAAAAATATTCAATCTCTCCATTTAACCCTTCATCTAAATCTATAGCTTTGACTCTTAAAATTTCTTTATGGATTATTTCGTTTTCATCAACAACAGTTTCGTAGAAAGGCTTTTCGAATTCAGGAGCATTGTCATTATTATCCAAAACTACAACTGTGATCTCACATGTACCCGTGCGCACTGGATTGCCTCCGTCAGCTGCCGTTAATATTAGCTTATGAACAGCCTGTTTTTCTCGGTCAAGAGGTTGTTTGAGTACTAGTTCTGGAATTTTGACCGCATCCTGAGTTTTCACGTTTAAAACAAAATGATCATTAATGCTCAGACTGTACGATCTTAAAGCGTTCGACTGTACATCTGAGTCAATAGCGCTCTCTAAGAGGAATTTTGCTCCTGAATTAATAGATTCTGGAATGTTCAGTACACGCTCATTAGATTTAAAATGGGGCGTGTTGTCATTGATATCTTGTACTTCAATCTCAACTCGATGCATCTGCAGAGGATTTTCTAAAACGGCTTGAAGAGACAAAACACACGGGACATGGTATCCACATAAACCCTCTCGATCAATTCGCTCATTCACAATAAGATCACCCTTTTCCACATCCAACGCGAAATACTGCTTACCAGTCTCAGATGCAATTTGTAGTTTACGATCTATAATCTTAGACCCATCCAAACCTAGATCTTTCGCGATATTTCCGACCACAGATCCTTCTCTTAGCTCTTCTGGAATTGTGTATCGAATCTGCGCCTCTATTGTACTCCAAGGAAGAATAAAGACACAGCACCACCAAATTCTCCTCAAAAAGAAAAGAGATTCCATCATCTCCACGCTTTTGACGATTTATCCAAGTTTTCTCAAGGTTTCAAAATATTTGCAACAGAGACATAATCCCAAACAATATATTGATGGCATATTCCTTTTTAATGTAAGAGGTCCTTTTGATAAAAACAAGTAATTCATGCGTTCTCTGTGCTCAAGCTCAGAAAGATGCCACAGCCGTGGGAGGGAGTGGATCTCTTTGTCCAAGTCTGCACCTCATTGGTCGACTGTGCATTTATCTTGAACCAATCCAGTCATTTAAATATCTTAAAGGGGTAGTACGAGTGAGGCACAGGCAAAGTGAGTCAGAGGAGAGAAGCAAAAATCTAGAAGCGAGAAATTAAAGTATATTATGAAATAATATAATACCATGAAATAATTATAATAATAATATGCAATAATAATAAACATGAATAACATAATGATAACAATTATAATAATACTAGTATGCTATTTTGATTATTAATTTTATTGTTGTTGTTTTTATTATAGTATTATTATCCTCTATTGTGTGTGTGTGTGTGTGTGTGTGTGTGTGTGTGTGTGTGTGTGTGCGTGTGTGTGTGTGTGTGTCTTTATTTATCTAAAACAGAAAGAAAATGAACGTGTGCCGTCATGTGGCGACAGAGAGAAGCGCAGCCGTACATGTGTTTTGTTTGAGCAGTGCGTGCATTGCAGTGTGTACAAGTTATTGCTTGTTGGAGGCGCGTAAGAATGTTGCAATTTTACCAGATCAATTATTAGACGTATTTACATTTCAGTTAGAATTATTGCCTTTAAAAACAATTAAATGATGTATATATTCCAATATTATTCAATAAAATGCCCTTTATTAGTAAAAGACTGCATGATCCTTTTGCAACAAAGGACTCAACCATTAGCAGGGGGAGACGGCAAGCAGCCGGAGTGAAGGGAGCGTTTCAGCACCACGCGGGTGGACAGCGCCACACAGGCGGCCTGTTCTAGCAGCTACACTCATGTGGAAGGAATGTATATTCCCATGCATTCCATCTCGTTCAATTCATGTTTGTCGTTTTATCTTCGCAAACATACTTACACGTCACAGCAGGAGTAATTCTTAAAAGTATCTTAACGTTGTTCAAAGCAGAAAACATAGAGCCTTTTTTTCCTCAGATCAAATTCACAGAAACGTCTTGAGCAAGTCACTCACTTACCTGGATATCGGCATTTGAAAATCTTCTTTTCCTTTTTTTCTACCTTGCGTAACAGCATCAGTTAATTTACAGAAACATCGATCATCTATTGATACAGTGTCTTGTGCACTGACAGTAGCAGAGGACACTGGACTTTGTACTATGAGAGTTGTTATTGTGTTTCTATGTGTGTGGAATCAAAATGGCAATATACACCTGCCTAAATAGCAAATAGATTTGGGTACAATGGGGCATCCTTAAGAAATATTTTTTCCCTTATCATGGTGTAATCATTTTTTTTATTGGAGAAATATGTTTAAAAATACAGTAAATGTAATGGCAGCAAGACCCCCCCCCCCCCATCCCAGTGGAGTCAATTGAGGCAATATGAAGCATATATATATATATATGTGTGTGTGTGTGTATATATATATATATATATATATATATATATATATATATATATACATATGTATGTGTGTATGATATAGCAATACAATATGCTATAATATTTAATAATATGCAAGGACTACGTATTTGAGTATAGATTAATAGAACTTTTTTCAATTTAATTAAATTGAGCGTTAAAATATTTTGTCTCAAAACATTTAATCATTACTTCAAGGATTTTAATTAAGCTTCATAAAGTTTTAATATCATGTTAGATCCAATAACCTCAATTTCTTTTTACTTGCATATGATGAGATTATGCATCAGGACTCTTTATCAGTGCATGCATAGTGACAAATGTGCTCTGGTTAAGAGCTTAGAAAGAGAGAAAAAGTGCTTTGAGCCCCACTGTACCCTACATCTGAAAAACACATCAATTTCATCTTTAAAATATTTAGTTAGAAGACATAGTTTGCTCTAGTAAATATAATAGACTAAATGTCAGAGGCAAGTGCATTTTTGTGATTGTTAAACACATTTTTAATATACAGAAAAGGAAATTTGCTCTTACCTTTGTTGGTGAAAGTCAGGTAAAGAGGTGGAATGTGCCAGACAAAATGAGGAGAGAAAAAAAAAGATAAAAATTTGGTTAGAATTGTAATAATTTATCTCTATTTGTATTAGTCTGAAATAGACTAATGCAACTTTTTATTATTTTATGATGCGGTGCAGTTTATGTATATAATTTCTACATAAATTGTGATACACAGCAATTAGTTTGTAGCTACCTCCAGTTTGATCATCTCTACTGCTAAATGAGCAGATCATGAGCAGTATGCAATCAAAACAAATATCACATTCAAAAATTTTACCAAGAGTAATTGAGCAAATTTAAGAAACATGTAAACTGATAATAACACTAATAGTGCTATACTCTTCTATAAAGCACAAGAGGGAGCATGGGAGAGACCGAAAGGGGGTTGGATGAGACTAACTCTTTGGTTTAAAGTGTCCATAAAAACATCACCATCCCCCACAAACACATGGACAGGCTTTCACCCCTATAAGGAGGAAATGGAATGGTCTGACTCAGTCTGTTGTCATAGAAACGCATGTTGTCAAGGGAGTAGTATGTGTGTCAGAGGAGCAATACAGTGCATGGACATGCACTCCATATGTAGGTGGAGTGGGTTGCGCTCAAGCTGTCCGAACAAACAGAAGCAAGAAGATAAAGGATACAAAATAAGAGGGATTTGTTTAATGCACTGCATATAACTATTTGTATTATACATTTAAGGACCTGAAAATATATACATGCTAAATTCTGAAAATTTGTGCAAAGAAATTTGTTATATAATTTTGAGGTTTTTGATGCCATCAGTGTTTGCATCTAGCTCTGGTAGAGGTTTGAGGAGGCTGAAGCAGGACAAAGACTCTCACTGCAGAGAGAAAAGGCCCCCCCCCCCCCCTTCCCCCTGGCTGACAGTCAGCATTCTCACAAACACCACCACAGATCGCATCTGCTGTCTGAGCTTTGCTCACATTGAAAAGGTTCTAATTTGGAGAACAATCCACTATAGTACATTTGCACTGACAATGTTTTACAGTTTTCAGTAACTGTAAACAAGAAATCAAACATTTTTCGGCATACTGTAAACATCACAGAAAGTGTTTTTTTTTTTTTTATGAATACTGCAGTGGACCCAGTAATGCTTCAGCTGACACAGATTTGATACTGAATGATGTTTTAAATATCTGGTTGTACTCACACTGCAGAGAAGCCACTCCCAGCATCCATGCGAGTTTAATGCAGAACCCACACCTAGACTTTCAGCAGCTCTAATCCTGCTCTAATAATGCAATAAAAAAATCATCCTATGGTGTTCGTCATTCATTTGAATGCGAATCAAGAAAGGGGATTGAAAATCCGGATGTGTCAAATACACAAAGGTATTGACGGCAAAGAAAAAAGCAGAAAAAACTAATTTACTTCTCCATAGCTTTTTGGGACATTCATGCGAAGAATGCATAGAAAGGGTTTTGTAATTCCTTGTACATGGAGAATGCGTGTCATTCACATTTAATGGACAAAAGCTTACTGTGCAGGGTTTTTATTCAGCACTGGAGGAAAGAGAGACTAATTCATGAGAGTGAAATAAAATCAAAACAGTAAAACTCTATTCTAGTCTAAACACTGTATCACTGTAAACATACTTTGAGTATTTGTTGTCTGTATTTTAACACTTTATTCAACTTGGTGAGATTATGAAGCTAGCAAATACATTGACCTAATTTATCTTCTCACAACAAATTTTGCATGAAAAGCCCATCAAAATTGATGTTCTTGATGTATCGGGCTATCATAAATTTGAAATTTAAAGTTGATGACTGAAAAGCATGCCTGCATCTATAAACCGTTCTATGGACAAATAAGTACAAGTTTTAATATGATATTTCAGGTGATATGGTCAAAAAATACACAGGTTTTGCATTATGCGATACCTTCGAGAAAACATTTAAAATTATTTAAGCACTGCCACAATCCTAAACATAATAATGCATCAATAGCAGAAGAATATTTGCAGTAGTACAAATCCCTGATATACTGAGCCTTAGAGGAAGCTCTAAATGAGATCACTTGGACAGTGAAAACTATAAAAAAGAAGCGATATTTATGGCAAATCCACCATAAGGCCTGGACAAATGTACCATATAATGGTCTGAAAAAATCACACAGGAGTGTAACAATATACAAAGCAAAAAAGAAAAGAAACAACTGTGTGTTACAATGAAACTGTACTCTGTTTTGCTATCAATTTAAATATCATGATATTCATGACTTTAATACAGTTAGCAGAACTCTTGCTCACTCTGTGTGTGGGTGGTACCGAGTTCACTGTGTACCAACATTGTGATGAACATTTGTGAGACTGAACAAGAAGTCCAATTTCTCAAAACGAAATATACATATCAACATCGGCGATACAAGGTTTTTAAAATGGATAAGTTAGTTTCTTTTCGAGAAAAACACACAAACAAACAAACATGCATAACTAGAAGGAGAGTAGTGCTTAGACTCCTCCAGCAATGAACGATTATGGGAGAGAGTCTCACCTCTAAAGTCAGATCATCAACCTCCTGCTCCTTCTTTTCTCTCTGAACTGTCCCCAAACGACTCTGGCTCACCAGTGTGTTCTGACTGTAGGGCCTGACAAACTTCACGTCACTCATCCTTGAATCAGTGGTCCCGCACATTTCATAATTATACACATGCTGTAATGTGCCGTCTGCGTAGACTGGAGGGTAATATGGAATTACAGGTAGATTTGCCCCTGATTTAAAAAATAACTTATTCTGCCTCCATCTGTAGACTTTCACTGAGATGATTGAAATAATCGAGACTATGAAGAGCAGAGAGACCACAGAGCCAAGACTAAATAAAAAGTCAGGTTGTCGTTATATTGTTTTTCGTGCGTAAAGTCTGTAAACTCTGACAGCACTTCAGGAAAACTATCAGCCACAGCCACATTAATGGAGACCACAGCTGAGCGAGAGGGCTGTCCGTTATCCTCCACAACAACAGTGAGTTTCTGTTTGACAGCATCTTTATCAGTCACCTGTCGCACAGTTCTTATTTCTCCATTCTGTAAACCCACTTCAAACAGCGCTCTGTCTGTAGCTTTCTGTAGTTTATAGGAGAGCCAGGCATTCTGTCCAGAGTCCACATCAACAGCCACCACTTTAGTGACGAGATATCCAACATCTGCAGCACGAGGCACAATCTCAGCCACCACTGAACCGCCAGTCTGGACTGGATACAGAACCTGAGGAGCGTTGTCATTCTGATCTTGGATGATGATGTTTAGGGTCACATTGTTTGATAAAGGGGGAGAGCCCCCGTCTTGCGCTTTGACTTGCATTTTGAACGATTTCAGCTGTTCATAATCAAACGATTTTTCTGCATAGATTACTCCAGTTTCTGGATTTATAGAAATGTAAGATGCCAGAGGTGCTCCATTCAACTCTCCATCGATAAGAAAATATGAAACTTTCGCATTTGGCCCCCAGTCCATGTCTTCTGCTTTGACAGTCAGAATAGTTGTAGATGGCGGGTTGTTTTCAGCTATAAAGGCATTATATGATTCCTGTTTAAACTGAGGCGCGTGATCATTTACATCAGATATCTTAAGGTTCAAAATCTCTTTTGTTGAAAGAGGTGGGTTTCCCCCATCTACAGCAGTTACAGTGATATTGTACTCGGCTGTCTGTTCCCTGTCTAGTTCTGAGTCTGTCACCAGATTGTAATAATTAGTTAATGAGGACATGATTTTAAAAGGAGAGTTCAGATCAATAGAACATGTAATCTTACTGTTGTCACCTGAATCTAGATCCTGTACATTTATCATTGCTATAACAGTTCCAGGTGCTGCGTCTTCAGATACTGCACTGGAAAAAGACATTATTGTAATTTTGGGCGTGTTGTCGTTGATGTCAATGACGTCAATAATTATCTCACTCGAGTCAGTCAATCCTCCGTGATCTTTAGCTTTGACTTTGACTTTAAACTGCTTGTGTTTTTCATAATCTATATCTCCTATGACTTTGACCTCACCAGAATCCGCATCAATGGAGAACAAAGCTTTTACCGCAGATGTCGCGTGCTCAAAATAGTACTGAATGCCGTGACTGGACTCATCTGCGTCGGTCGCGCTAACTTTAGTTACGATTGTGCTTTTAGGAGCATTTTCAACAACTGATGTTTTGTAAGACGACTGGCTAAACACAGGTGCATTGTCATTGACATCGAGAACAATAATGTTAATCTGTACAGTTGCAGACCTTTGTGGTTTCCCACCATCAAACGCTGTCAGAATTAAGTCATGATGCTTTTTCTTTTCTCTATCTAGGGCAGAATGAAGAACCATCTCGACATTTTTACTGCCATCCTCACTATTCTGAATGTGTAGCTTAAAATGATCGGTGGGCTGAAGTGTATATTTCTGTAGCGTGTTCACTCCCACGTCTGGATCTATTGCGCTCTCTAAAGGGAATCGCGCACCCAGTACCGCTAATTCGCTGATTTCTTGTTCAATTCTAGATTTCGGAAAGACAGGGCTGTTGTCATTAATGTCCTGTATGTCAACGGTCACTCGATAAAGCTCCATCGGATTATCAAAAATGACATCAAAACTGACACTACATGCTGATATCTCTCCACATAGCTCTTCTCTGTCAATTTTATTCTTAACAACCAGATGCCCGTTCTCCTTGTCCAGTCCAATGTACTCACTGCTGTCCGCGGTGAAAACACGAGCTTTTCCTGAAATCAGTCTCTTCGACTCAAGCCCAAGGTCCGAGGCAATATTTCCAACAAACGAGCCCACTGGCATTTCCTCAGGTATAGAATAACGAATCTGTCCGGTCACACAAGAAGACAATAAAGCCAACGCGCATACTGTATAGAAGAATAGCGACCCATGTAACCAGCCTTTTCCTCCCGACTCCATTTTTGATCAACAAAGATCGAGCAGAAGCATCCAAAAAAGCAGAATGTAGGGTCAGTTATATGTTTACAGCAAATTCCGTCTTCGTTCGGGTTAAATAATTCGCGGACCAATTTTAAGTCGATTTGGTGGTCTGTTATAGCATCCACTGTTAGTTGTTGACGCTATGAATTATGCCTCTGCTTTTGGTTTTGTTAAACGGAGAGATAAAAGCACACACCAAAAAGACTACAGAGGTTGAACAGCGGCACTTAGAGTCCTAAATGCAGCACTACAGAATTGTCACTTAATTAAACTTATGTAAGGGTGAAATCCTCATACATGACAATGACGCTGCTGAGGTGACAGAGAAAGGTGTGTAAAATAAATAAATATATACAAACATCATTTAGGTTAGAAAATCAACTTTTCACTTTTGTTTGACAAATGCCAAAATTTGTATAATCTTCAGTATATTTTCCTCTTTCATTTATATAAGATCTAAAAAGAATCACCCATACATGTTAAAACAATGTTCAAGGAAATGGGCAGGGCTGTAACGTGACTTTCAACATTTAATTCTACTGGGCTCACAAAAACTGCACAAAATGAGATGATGTACCAATACATATGAAATCTGCAAGCAAATGATAGAAGAGCTTTCCTCAGAACTATCTTTACTTTTCTAAGACACTTTTTAAAATCGTTTTGGCTGCACTTTATTTTGATAGTCCACTTCATGCATTCTTCTAACTATAAGTAATGTTTCAACTATGTCAACTAACTCTCATTATTAGTAGACGGTAGACTGTTATGGTTAGGGTTCGGGTTAGTAGAATAAGTTGACTGTAAGAATATATTGGGGGACCAACAAAATAAAGTGTTAGCAGATATTCAGCAGACAGTCTACAACTCTAATGACAGTTAGTTGACATGTTGCAAAGTAACTTATAATTAGTAGAATGTTTAAAGACTATCAAAATAAAGTGTTACCATGGTTTAACTGACTGGTCTTAAAGCCATTATTTAATGGTTCATATTTTTAAAACTAAAATTTCACTTTATGAAATGTTTTAATTGAAAAGTGCGTGTGCTATATTTCTTTAAAGTAAATTCCACTTGCTTTGATATTATGTTATATTCTGCAAATACAGTACATTTATAATTATGGCTTAAATGTCAAAATAAATTTTTGGGCCACTGTATAAGTGATACAATTGAGAGTGAATATAGCAGAGAATATCAACGTAATATATTTTTACATATTTATTAAATTATTTTTACTCCAATTCCAGGTAATTAAATTAGTCAAGAAAAAAAAACTGCAATTTGTAATATAACTTGGGGAACTACTGTAAATCCAAGTTTGAGACACAAAGCACAATAAAAATACTGTTTTATAGATTTTTTTCCCGCATTTGAATTCAGATGAGATGGTTTTAAAATTCACACAAAGTCTCACCTCTAAAGTCAGATCATCAACTTCCTGCTCCTTCTTTTCTCTCTGAACTGTTCCCAAACGACTCTGGCTCACCAGTGTGTTCTGACTGTAGGGCCTGACAAACTTCACGTCACTCATCCTTGAATCAGTGGTCCCGCACATTTCATAATTATACACATGCTGTAATGTGCCATCTGCGTAGACTGGAGGGTAATATGGAATTACAGGTAGATTTGCCCCTGATTTAAAAAATAACTTATTCTGCCTCCATCTGTAGACTTTCACTGAGATGATTGAAATAATCGAGACTATGAAGAGCAGGGAGACCACAGCAAGAGCCAAGACTAAATAAAAAGTCAGGATTTCGTTATATTGTTTTTCGTGCGTAAAGTCTGTAAACTCTGACAGCACTTCAGGAAAACTATCAGCCACAGCCACGTTAATGGAGACCACAGCTGAGCGAGAGGGCTGTCCGTTATCCTCCACAACAACAGTGAGTTTCTGTTTGACAGCATCTTTATCAGTCACTTGTCGCACAGTTCTTATTTCACCATTCTGTAAACCCACTTCAAATAGCGCTCTGTCTGTAGCTTTCTGTAGTTTATAGGAGAGCCAGGCATTCTGTCCAGAGTCCACATCAACAGCCACCACTTTAGTGACGAGATATCCAACATCTGCAGCACGAGGCACAATCTCAGCCACCACTGAACCGCCAGTCTGGACTGGATACAGAACCTGAGGAGCGTTGTCATTCTGATCTTGAATAGTAATTTTCACAGTCACGTTACTACTGAGTGGAGGAGAGCCTCCATCTTGCGCTTTTACCCGGAAGTGGAAATCTTTCAGTGTCTCATAGTCAAAAGAGCGCATAGCTGTAACCAGTCCGCTGTCAGGTTGCACTGACACATACGATGAGACAGAGACTCCATTAACAGTGCTGTCTTCTAGAATATAAGAAACACGAGCATTCTGATTCCAATCAGCATCACTGGCTTTAACTGAAAATATAGAGACACCAGGTGTGTTATTCTCCACCACACAGGCCTCATAGATAGTTTTCTCAAAGACAGGAGCATTGTCATTCACATCTGATATCTGTAGAGACAGAGAGGTGCTGCTGGAGAGCGCAGGCACCCCCTGATCAGAGCATGTGACACTGATATTGTATTCAGCAACGTTTTCTCTGTCTAGCTGCTGCTCTATACGCAGACTGATGAAATTGCTGGATGATGATGTAAGAGCAAATGGAATATTGTCATTTATGATGCAGTGAATCTGGCCATTAACACCTGAGTCTGCATCATCTACTTTCATCATAGCAACAACTGTGCCTGGTGTGGAGTCCTCAGACACTGAGTTTGACATAGAGAGTAAGTTTATCACTGGTTTGTTATCATTCATGTCCAGCACATCAATAATCAGCTTACAGGAATCAGAAAGCCCCCCTTGATCTTTAGCCTGGATATCAAGCTCATAATGATTTGCTTTTTCAAAGTCGACCAATTCATTTATAGTGACCTCGCCACTATGCTGATCAATAAAAAACATGTTTCGCGCAATATCTTCTGTGCTTGCAATGAAATACGTCACCTGACCGTAAGATCCTTCGTCTGCATCAGTAGCACTGACTGTGGTCAGTTTAGTCCCTATCGCTGCATTTTCAGTCAATGTGGCTTTATATACTTTTTGCGTAAATACGGGAGAATTATCATTAGCATCAAGTACAGTAACATCAATATGAACAGTTCCAGACAACTGCGGATCACCTCCGTCAATGGCTGTTAATAATAACGTAATCACTCCTTTCTTTTCTCTGTCAAGAGGTCTTTGCAAAACCATCTCGACGTTTTTATCTCCACTTGCTTTGAGTTGCTGTTCAAGGACAAAATGATCAGTTGGTTTAAGAGAATAGCTTTGAAGACCATTAACTCCTACATCCGCATCCACGGCTCTCTCTAACATGAATCTTGCGCCCGTTACAGCCGACTCGCTGATTTCAAACTCAATTCGCTTTTTCTGGAAAGTGGGTGGATTGTCGTTTATATCCGTGATTTCAATCGTAATCGTGTATAATTCCATCGGGTTTTCTAAAATCAGCTGAAGGTGTAAAGCACACGGAGTCGTTTTCATACAAAGAGACTCGCGATCCATTTTCTCTTTGATGAGCAGCAAGCCAGTGTCTTTATTGAGGCCAATGTATTCAGCACTGTCCCCTGTATATATGCGCGCTTTTCCTAACCTCAATCTGGGTAAATCCAAGCCCAAATCCTGCGCGATATTTCCCACAGTGGAGCCTTTAGCCATTTCTTCTGGAATGGAGTAACTGACCTGTCCGCGTGCCGAATAAAGCAGGACGAAGGCAAACAATACCGAGTACCACATCACGACACCAGACATTTCCTCAGTCGAGCAATCAAATCATAAAACGATCTTAACGATTTCCAAATGTTGCTTGTGGAAGAATGTTGAATGCAAATCCTATGAATCGGACAAAGTAAATGATGTCGCGTTTATTTCAAGAAAATCGGAAACAATAAACGATCCAAAACCTTTTCCCTTTTCCTCTCTCTGAAAATGGGGCTGGGTTTAAAATACACATAGTGTTACATTGACAAACAGCGGCCCTGTGAGTCTAAACCAAGCACTACAAATATTATCACAACAAAACTGTAGCAAACAAGGATTTTTGAAAATGTTTATACATAAAAAAAAAAATCAGGAATACTGGAATAAATTATGTAGAAAAATTTAGATTTTCTGGAGAAATTATTTGATTTTGTAGATGGAAGGAAACCATTTAACCGTTTACTGCCTAATTTAAATAATTGGCATGACTATCGCTGTCCAATATGTGGTGCTGAAAGTAGCCAAAGCAACATTTAATGAGACAACAACAAATAATAATAATTATAATATTAATAATAATGATAACAATATAATTATCATTAATTATTCTGTACACTTTGAACCGGTTTGAATTGAAACAATACATTTTCTTACCGATGTCGAATATTCACCTTCCAAATCGTTACTTTTCTTGATATTATGCTGCATCGTCTCAGTGAAAGTCGGGTCCACCACTAACACACTCTGTCCACCGAGTGTAGAAAACTTACAGTCACTCTTCCTCGAGTCAGTCGTCATGCACACTTCATAATTATACCCGTGCGGCAGAGTTCCAGTGACAGCCGTGTCTGCGTAATGCGGTGGATAGTACGGAATAACAGGCAGATTGGACTGATAGACAAAGCGAGATTGTCTCCATCTGTAGATCTTTACTGATATTATCACAACCACACAAGTGATAAAGAGGAAAGAAACAGCGGCCAGTGCGAGAACTAAATAAAAAGTCAGGTTGTCGTTATATTGTTTTTCGTGCGTAAAGTCTGTGAACTCTGACAGCACTTCAGGAAAACTATCAGCCACAGCCACGTTAATGGAGACCACAGCTGAGCGAGAGGGCTGTCCGTTATCCTCCACAACAACATTGAGTTTCTGTTTGACAGTATCTTTATCAGTCACCTGTCGAACGGTTCTTATTTCTCCATTCTGTAAACCCACTTCAAACAGCGCTCTGTCTGTAGCTTTCTGTAGTTTATAGGAGAGCCAGGCATTCTGTCCAGAGTCCACATCAACAGCCACCACTTTAGTGACGAGATATCCAACATCTGCAGCACGAGGCACAATCTCAGCCACCACTGAACCTCCAGTCTGGACTGGATACAGAACCTGAGGAGCGTTGTCATTCTGATCTTGAATAGTAATTTTCACAGTCACGTTGCTACTGAGTGGAGGAGAGCCTCCATCTTGCGCTTTTATCCGGAAGTGGAAATCTTTCAGTGTCTCATAGTCAAAAGAGCGCATAGCTGTAACCAGTCCACTGTCAGGTTGCACTGACACATACGATGAGACAGGGACTCCATTAAGAGTGCTGTCTTCTAGAACATAAGAAACACGAGCATTCTGATTCCAATCAGCATCACTGGCTTTAACTGAAAATATAGAGACACCAGGTGTGTTATTCTCCACCACACAGGCCTCATAGATAGTTTTCTCAAAGACAGGAGCATTGTCATTCACATCTGATATCTGTAGAGACAGAGAGGTGCTGCTGGAGAGCGCAGGCACCCCCTGATCAGAGCATGTGACACTGATATTGTATTCAGCATCGTTTTCTCTGTCTAGCTGCTGTTCTATACACAGACTGATGAAATTGCTGGATGATGATGTAAGAGCAAATGGAATATTGTCATTTATGATGCAGTGAATCTGGCCATTAACACCTGAGTCTGCATCATCTACTTTCATCATAGCAACAACTGTGCCTGGTGTGGAGTCCTCAGACACTGAGTTTGACATAGAGAGTAAGTTTATCACTGGTTTGTTATCATTCATGTCCAGTACATCAATAATCAGCTTACAGGAATCAGAAAGCCCCCCTTGATCTTTAGCCTGAATATCAATCTGGTAGTGACTGGCCTTTTCAAAGTCGACTAGGCTATTTAATTTGACTTCGCCACTATGCTGATCAATAATAAACATTTTTCGCACAATATCGTCTTTGCTTGAAATGTAGTACGTCACCTGACCATCAGATCCTTCGTCTGCATCAGTAGCACTGACTGTGGTCAGTTTAGTCCCTATGGCTGCATTTTCAGTCAATGTGGCTTTATATTTCTTTTGCGCAAATACGGGAGAATTATCATTAACGTCTAATACAGTAACATCTATTTGAACAGTTCCAGACAACTGCGGATCACCGCCGTCAATGGCGGTTAATAATAACGTAATCACTCCTTTCTTTTCTCTATCAAGAGGTCTTTGCAAAACCATCTCGACGTTTTTATCACCGGCTGGTTGATTGAGCAGTTCAAGGGCAAAATGATCAGTTGGTTTAAGAGAATAGCTTTGAAGACCATTAATTCCTACATCCGCATCGACGGCTCCCTCCAGCATGAATCTTGCGCCCGTTACAGCCGACTCGCTAATCTGAAAATGAATTCGCTTTTTCTCGAAAGTGGGTGGATTGTCGTTAATATCCGTGATTTCAACCGTAATCGTGTATAATTCCATCGGGTTTTCTAAAATCAGCTGAAGGTGTAAAGCACACGGAGTCGTTTTCACACAAAGAGACTCGCGATCCATTTTCTCTTTGATGAGCAGCAAGCCAGTGTCTTTATTGAAGCCAATGTATTCAGCACTGTCCCCTGTATATATGCGCGCTTTTCCTAACCTCAATCTGTGTAAATCCAAGCCCAAATCCTGCGCGATATTTCCCACAGTGGAGCCTTTATCCATTTCTTCTGGAATGGAGTAACTGACCTGTCCGCGTGCCGAATGAAGCAGGACGAAGGCAAACAATACCGAGTACCACATCACGACACCAGACATTTCCTCGGTAGAGCCAACAAATCATAAAAACGATCTTAACGATTTCAAAATGTTGTATTCTAAAGAAAAGATGGTGAATGCAAATCATATAATTCGGACAAAAAATGTCGCGCTTGTTTCAAGACACTCGGAAATAATAAACGATCCAAAAGCTTTTCCCCTTTCCTCTCTTACTGAAAATGAGGCTGGGTTTAAAATGCAAACAGTTACTGTGTTACATTGACGAACAGCGGCCCTGTGAGTCAAAACAAAGCACTACACATAACCCTAGCAAAACTATGGCAGGCAAGGGTTTTTGAAACCGTTTATGAAAATAATAATAATTATGAAGAATACGATTAGGAATAATGTTAAAAATATGTAGATTTTCTGGAGAAATGTTTTGATATAGCTATTGGAAGGAAAACATTTAACTGTTACTGTCTGATTTTTAAATAAATGGTATGACTTGGGTATATATCGCTGTCCAACATGTGGTGCTGAAAATGGCCTGAATTATTTTTGTTTTAAATAAATGATTGATATAATTTTAATTAATTATCAATGTACACCGTGGTTTTGTTTTGCATTGAAACTGGGTATAAAGCATTTTTCTTACCGATGTCGAATTTTCACTTCCCATATCGTTATTTTTCTTGATTGTGTGCTGCATCGTCTCAGTGAAAGTCGGGTCCACGACTAACACACTCTGTCCACCGAGTGTAGAAAACTTACAGTCACTCTTCCTCGAGTCAGTCGTCATGCTCACTTCATAATTATACCCGTGCGGCAGAGTCCCAGTGACTCCTGTGTCTGCGTAATGCGGTGGATAGTACGGAATAACAGGCAGATTGGACTGATAGACGAAGCGAGATTGTCTCCATCTGTAGATCTTTACTGATATTATCACAACCACACAAGTGATAAAGAGGAAAGAAACAGCGGCCAGTGCGAGAACTAAATAAAAAGTCAGGTTGTCGTTATATTGTTTTTCGTGCGTAAAGTCTGTGAACTCTGACAGCACTTCAGGAAAACTATCAGCCACAGCCACGTTAATGGAGACCACAGCTGAGCGAGAGGGCTGTCCGTTATCCTCCACAACAACAGTGAGTTTCTGTTTGACAGCATCTTTATCAGTCACTTGTCGCACAGTTCTTATTTCTCCATTCTGTAAACCCACTTCAAACAGCGCTCTGTCTGTAGCTTTCTGTAGTTTATAGGAGAGCCAGGCATTCTGTCCAGAGTCCACATCAACAGCCACCACTTTAGTGACGAGATATCCAACATCTGCAGCGCGAGGCACAATCTCAGCCACCACTGAACCGCCAGTCTGGACTGGATACAGAACCTGAGGAGCGTTGTCATTCTGATCTTGAATAGTAATTTTCACAGTCACGTTACTACTGAGTGGAGGAGAGCCTCCATCTTGCGCTTTTACCCGGAAGTGGAAATCTTTCAGTGTCTCATAGTCAAAAGAGCGCATCGCTGTAACCAGTCCGCTGTCAGGTTGCACTGACACATATGATGAGACAGAGACTCCATTAACAGTGCTGTCTTCTAGAATATAAGAAACACGAGCATTCTGATTCCAATCAGCATCACTGGCTTTAACTGAAAATATAGAGACACCAGGTGTGTTATTCTCCACCACACAGGCCTCATAGATAGTTTTCTCAAAGACAGGAGCATTGTCATTCACATCTGATATCTGCACACGGAGAAAAACACTACTGGAGAGCGCGGGAACTCCCTCATCAGTACATATTACACTGATATTGTATTCTGATTCTTTCTCTCTGTCCAGTTCCTGTTCTGTTTGCACGCTGAAGAAACTCCCAGACTGAGATGTAATAGCAAAGGGAATTCCCTCACTTATGAAACACTGTACTTGACCATTTACACCTGAATCAAGATCATCAACATTTAGCATTGCAACAACAGTACCAGACTTGGACCCTTCAGATATGGAATTGGAATTAGACACGATATTAATACTAGGTGAATTATCATTAATATCCAACACATCAATGATTACTTTACATGCGTTAGAGAGTCCTCCTTGATCTTTAGCCTGAATATTGAGCTCATAATGGCTCACTTTCTCATAATCAACAGGACTATTTAACATGACTTCACCAGTTTTTTCATTAACAAGAAACTTGTCGGCCACATTACCCCTTGTGTCAGATATGTAATACGTCACTACACTGTTAGGTCCTTCGTCTGCATCAGACGCGCTCACGACTGTTAATATAGTATCCTTTTGTGCATTTTCTGTGATGGTGGTTTTATATACCCTTTGTGTAAAGACAGGAGCATTATCATTAATATCTAGCACAGTAATGTGTATCTGTACAGTGCCAGAGAGCACTGGATCGCCTCCATCAAAGGCTTCTAACAACAAAGAAAACGAGCTCTGCGTTTCTCTATCAAGTGGTCTTTGTAAAATCATCTCAACATTTTTACTACCATCTTCTTGGCTGTGTAATTCAAGCCGGAATTTATCAGTCGGTTTCAGCGAGTAACTCTGAAGACCATTTGTTCCTACATCCGGATCGAAAGCTCCACCGATCATGAAGCCAGCACCAACCACCGCAGATTCGCTGATCTCAAATCTAAAGTCCTTTTTTTGGAAACTGGGAGCGTTATCATTTATATCTGTGATTTCGATTGTAATTGTATAAAATTCCATCGGGTCGTCTAAAATCATTTGAAGATGCAAAGCACACGGAGTTGTTTCTGCACAAAGGGACTCGCGATCCATTTTCTCTCTGATAAGCAGCAATCCCGTGTTTCTGTTCAGTTCGATGTATTCCGTGGTGTCTCTCGTATATATTCGCGCTTTCCCTGATTTCAGTCGTTGTAAATCCAAGCCCAAATCCTGCGCAATGTTTCCCACCATCGATCCTTTTGGCATTTCTTCTGGAATGGAGTAACTGACCTGTCCTCGCGCTATGTGAATCAGAAGTGTCAAAAACAGCACCGAGTGCTTTATCATTGCGGCAGGCATTGTTTCAATTGCACAGATGGTTTAAACAATACAACAATCGATCAGTGTATCCTTTAAATATATAAAATACCACGTATATTCGTTTGGGTTATCCGTATACACGGCAATGAGTGTTGTAGAAAATCCGCGAAAGAGAATAATTTCTGAGGTGGTAGCTTCTCGTCCTTTCTCTCGGATGCTGTGATGCTGGGGTGGATCTGTAAAATACAGTTTCTTCACAATTTGTCGACGAACAGCGGCCCTCTGAGTGTAAATTGCGAATTGCATTTCAAATGGATTATTTTCCTGGCGTATATCATTGTGAATAAAAACTGTTTTTGTAAACCTGAGCTGATTAAATAAAGCACACATAAATTGGAAGTTAAAAAATATAATATGAAGAATAAATCAATATGGAACCAACGATGAGATTAACAAAATTGTAATACTTGGAGGTACAGTAGCTACATATTTAGTAAGACCAATGTCCTCACTTTAGCAGCCCATAACTTTTCCAGAGTGGCGCTGTTCAGCGAAAGTGGTGCTGAAAGTTGTCACATTTCCCTTTCGTTTTAATGAATAATTTCCTGATGATGTATTTGAACAAAGTTTAACAAAGGCGGGATAGCCCACAACGGAAATACCACGCTGCTGGGAAATTTCTTCATCAAGTAATTTTTGTTTCTGATTTAGCCCGATACAATAGCCTCAGTGACGCCTTTGTTCATCTCTTCAACAGTTTGAGCTAATTCGTCCTAAAACCACCTGTCAAGCACACTTAAAAATGATACAAAATGAGCTGAGTTTCATTCTAACAAACATATGAAAATAAGAGTAGCCTACCCATGGCAGTTACACAACCTTTGGGCCTGTCTGTAATGTGTGATACAATTTCAGAAGATTATACAGCCAGACCTGGCAATAAGCCACACTGCAAGAAACAAAACCGAGTCCAAAGTTTTCAACACCTGGAAACGTTTCTATAGTGCAGGATGCAGGTATTAGAATTAAAATACAATGATACGATTGTTCATAAAAAAAGAAAGAAAATTAAAAACATTGACATTGAGATCACCTGTTGTGAGCACCAGGACCAGGACAATGCATGACAGAGAAAGTGTTTTGTTTTACTTTACAGAATAACAAGGTGGTACTCTGAATATAATGACTTAAAATGTTAATTAACGTACTTGTAAGATGTGTATGATGTGACGTGTCTGCAGGAATAGACAAAGCGGAGAGCAAAAGGAAGTATTCATTTAGGTGTTTACTTGATCAGGTTGGATATAATGGATATTATTCAGTAGGCTATTGTGATCAGGTTTGATATAATGCAGGAATTTTAGTGACTCAGTGATAAATATCTAACTTATATTTTGTTTGTTAATTTCAGAAAGAAACGCATTTCCATAGCTAACCTGTAACTCGTAGCTCTATAGCCTATTTATTTCTGGTCAACTTTAAAGTGAATATATATCCGAAAAAACAACTAATAGTCTGACCAAAACTTTCTTACCGATTCTGTAGACCCGAGACCGTCGATTGAGTTATTTTTCTTGATTGTATGCTGCATCGTCTCAGTGAAACTCGGGTCCACCACTAACACACTCTGTCCACCGAGTGTAGAAAATTTACAGTCACTCTTCCTCGAGTCAGTCGTCATGCACACTTCATAATTATACCCGTGCGGCAGAGTTCCAGTGACTCCTGTGTCTGCGTAATGCGGTGGATAGTACGGAATAACAGGCAGATTGGACTGATAGACGAAGCGAGATTGTCTCCATCTGTAGATCTTTACTGATATTATCACAACCACACAAGTGATAAAGAGGAAAGAAACAGCGGCCAGTGCGAGAACTAAATAAAAAGTCAGGTGGTCGTTATATTGTTTTTCGTGCGTAAAGTCTGTGAACTCTGACAGCACTTCAGGAAAACTATCAGCCACAGCCACGTTAATGGAGACCACAGCTGAGCGAGAGGGCTGTCCGTTATCCTCCACAACAACAGTGAGTTTCTGTTTGACAGCATCTTTATCAGTCACTTGTCGCACAGTTCTTATTTCTCCATTCTGTAAACCCACTTCAAACAGCGCTCTGTCTGTAGCTTTCTGGAGTTTATAGGAGAGCCAGGCATTCTGTCCAGAGTCCACATCAACAGCCACCACTTTAGTGACGAGATATCCAACATCTGCAGCGCGAGGCACAATCTCAGCCACCAATGAACCGCCAGTCTGGACTGGATACAGAACCTGAGGAGCGTTGTCATTCTGATCTTGAATAGTAATTTTCACAGTCACGTTACTACTGAGTGGAGGAGAGCCTCCATCTTGCGCTTTTACCCGGAAGTGGAAATCTTTCAGTGTCTCATAGTCAAAAGAGCGCATTGCTGTAACCAGTCCACTGTCAGGTTGCACTGACACACACGATGAGACAGAGACTCCATTAACAGTGCTGTCTTCTAGAATATAAGAAACACGAGCATTCTGATTCCAATCAGCATCACTGGCTTTAACTGAAAATATAGAGACACCAGGTGTGTTATTCTCCACCACACAGGCCTCATAGATAGTTTTCTCAAAGACAGGAGCATTGTCATTCACATCTGATATCTGCACACGGAGAGAGACGCTGCTGGAAAGCGCGGGAACTCCCTCATCAGTACATATTACACTGATATTGTATTCTGATTCTTTCTCTCTGTCCAGTTCCTTTTCTGTTTGCACGCTGAAGAAACTCCTAGACTGAGATGTAATGGCAAAGGGAATGTCCTCATTTATGAAACACTGAACTTGACCATTTACACCTGAATCAAGATCATCAATATTTAGCATTGCAACAACAGTTCCAGACTTGGACCCTTCAGTTACTGAATGGGAACTTGACAGGATTTGAATACTAGGTGAATTATCATTCATATCCAACACATCAATGATTACTTTACATGCGTTAGAGAGTCCTCCTTGATCTTTTGCCTGAATGTTAAGCTCATAATGGCTCACTTTTTCATAATCAACTAGACCATTTAATATTAGTTCACCAGTTTTTTCGTTAACAAGAAACATGTCGGCCACATTACTGTCCATTGTGTCAGATATGTAATACGTCACTACACTGTTAGGTCCTTCGTCTGCATCAGACGCGCTCACGACTGTTAATATAGTATCCTTTAGTGCATTTTCTGTTATGGTGGTTTTATATACCCTTTGTGTAAAGACAGGAGCATTATCATTATTATCTAGCACAGTAATGTGGATCTGTACAGTGCCAGAGAGCACTGGATCGCCTCCATCAAAGGCTTCTAACAACAAAGAAAACGAGCTTTGCGTTTCTCTATCAAGTGGTCTTTGTAAAATCATCTCGACATTCTTACTACCATCTTCCTGGCTGTGCAATTCAAGCCGGAATTTATCAGTCGGTTTCAGCGAGTAACTCTGAAGACCATTTGTTCCTACATCCGGATCGAAAGCTCTACCGAGCATGAAGCCAGCACCAACCACCGCCGATTCGCTGATCTCAAATCTAAAGTCCTTTTTCTGAAAACTGGGAGCGTTATCATTTATATCTGTGATTTCGATTGTAATAGTGTACAATTCCATCGGGTTGTCTAAAATCATTTGAAGATGCAAAGCACACGGAGTTGTTTTCGCACAAAGGGACTCGCGATCCATTTTCTCTCTGATAAGCAGCAATCCCGTGTTTCTGTTCAGTTCGATGTATTCTGTGTTGTCTCTTGCAAACAGTCGCGCTTTCCCTGATTTCAGACGTTGTAAATCCAAGCCCAAATCCTGCCCAATGTTTCCCACCATCGATCCTTTTGGCATTTCTTCTGGAATGGAGTAACTGACCTGTCCTCGCGCTATGTGAATCAGAAGCGTCAAAAACAGAACCGAGTGCTGTATCATTGCAGCAGGCATTGTCTCAAATGCACAGATGTTTAGCATACAAAATACAGCATTAAATCCGTGTATCCTTTAAATATAGGCAATTCCAAATGCAGACATTAACTCCGTAGACGACGACCAAAGATGAATAGAAGCATCGTGTAGGAAAAATATTTGAAATGGCAGCTAGCTTTTTTTTTTCTCCGTGATATTGTGTGATGCTGGGGGTGGGTCAGTGAAATACTGTTTCTCCGCTGTTTGTCGACGAACAGCGGCCCTTTGAGTGTAAACAAAGAACTGCATATCAAAAATTAGAACCTTACACATAAGCATTTATCTACGAATATTATTTTCTATAACTGACGTTTTGGGACGTCTTTTGACCATTCGTCAATATACGACTTTTTAGGTACCCCTTAAACGTCGGTAGATGACGTTATGGGATCCTAACTCTACCCCATACCTAAACCTAACCCTAAACCCAACTCGTCACCTAACTGACGTTAAAGGTAAAGCGTCAGTTGTATGACGACCCGGGATCGTCATCTACCGACGTTTAAGGAGTACCTTAAAAGTCGTATATTGACGAATGGTCAAAAGACGTCCCAAAACGTCAGTTATATGACGAATTGGGATGAGAATGTGTTGCTATATCACACTACAAATATAATATGCAGAATACCATACTTTGTTCCAGAACCTTTTGTTGATTAAATCGAAAATGTATATTATGCAGGTTGAATGTGCAAATGATCGAAGTATAACTTAAATTTGTATGTAGCCTAACAGTCGAAATTTGAGCAAAATTACAATGCACAGCACAGTAAAAAAAGACTATATTTCTTTTTAATACTAGCCCTTCATCTAACGAGGCGCTGTTCAGCACAAGTGGTGCTGAACAGTGCAAACGTTCTCTTGCGTTTTTTTCTCCTCGAGAATTCACTTGAACTAATTTTAACATGTTGTCAATATAAACATCAAAAATAATTATTTTATTTCTTCTATTTGCCACAATACATAATTTCAGTCACTTTTTTTGTCCACGACCAAAACATTCTAAAGTAGACAGACTTTTAGGCTATAGACAAATCATAGGGTCAGTCTCTTTTGGCGTAAATTTAGCTAAGAATCATACAACAATTCCTACAATGTACAGGGATAAATTGCATGATCCCAATAAAACTCAGTCTAATCTCTGTTTCAAATGTTAACGTATGTGTACAGCCACACATCCTCGAAAAAGTTGTCATGCACACCACAACTATGGACGAGTTTTCACAGTTTTTTTGTCAAGCAAATATAACAGCACACATGGCAGTTATGAATATAAAAGCACCAAAATGCTATTGTTTGATACAGTGTAAGAAAATTCTTGCCTGGCAGTAAGCAACATGGTAAGCAATAAACAAAAAGAGCTTTGTTTCCAACGCGTGGAAACTTTGTGGGATTCTGGTCATAGAATAAAAGAAAACCTACAGAGTCTCATGCCAATCCATAATTTTTGTATGTTTTCACGAATTCGTATAAAATTCATATAAATTCTAACGAAGTCATTCGTACGTGTATCTGTTGTTTCTGTTCTGTTCAGGTTAAGGGGTGCAGGTTATGTTGGCATGACGATGGTGAGAATGTAAGTTTTCTTTTACTTTAGACTGTGTTATTATAACATATATGGAAAAAGGTAGTTCTCGTGTAAATATTAATGCTATATGCACTTGTAAGGTGAGCATGTTGTGTTTTCAGACATAGTATTTTCATAATAGACAACGATTAGTTGTCTACACGATTACACGATTAGTTAACACGGTCTCATCTCAATAAGTCATATAACTGACGTCTTGGGACGTCTTTTGATTAGTAGGCTATAGGTCATATTCAGCTCAATAGTTAATAGTATGCAGGTATTTGAGAGAGATTCAGTTACTGATTACTGATTTCACTTAAATTCAGGATATTAATTTAGACACCTTGCACTTTCTTTAAGTGCTCTTATTTATTTATTTATTAATACGTGGCTAGCCGTATATTACTTTTTCAGTTCAAATAAAAATAACAATAATGGTCAAACCAAAAAATTTCTTACCAATTCTGTTGACCCGAGACCGTCAATGGAGTTATTTTTCTTGATTGTATGCTGCATCGTCTCAGTGAAACTCGGGTCCACCACTAACACATTCTGTCCACCGAGTGTAGAAAACTTACAGTCACTCTTCCTCGAGTCAGTCGTCATGCACACTTCATAATTATACCCGTGCGGCAGAGTTCCAGTGACTCCTGTGTCTGCGTAATGCGGTGGATAGTACGGAATAACAGGCAGATTGGACTGATAGACGAAGCGAGATTGTCTCCATCTGTAGATCTTTACTGATATTATCACAACCACACAAGTGATAAAGAGGAAAGAAACAGCGGCCAGTGCGAGAACTAAATAAAAAGTCAGGTGGTCGTTATATTGTTTTTCGTGCGTAAAGTCTGTGAACTCTGACAGCACTTCAGGAAAACTATCAGCCACAGCCACGTTAATTGAGACCACCGCTGAGCGAGAGGGCTGTCCGTTATCCTCCACAACAACAGTGAGTTTCTGTTTGACAGCATCTTTATCAGTCACCTGTCGAACGGTTCTTATTTCTCCATTCTGTAAACCCACTTCAAACAGCGCTCTGTCTGTAGCTTTCTGTAGTTTATAGGAGAGCCAGGCATTCTGTCCAGAGTCCACATCAACAGCCACCACTTTAGTGATGAGATATCCAACATCTGCAGCACGAGGCACAATCTCAGCCACCACTGAACCGCCAGTCTGGACTGGATACAGAACCTGAGGAGCGTTGTCATTCTGATCTTGAATAGTAATTTTCACAGTCACGTTACTACTGAGTGGAGGAGAGCCTCCATCTTGCGCTTTTACCCGGAAGTGGAAATCTTTCAGTGTCTCATAGTCAAAAGAGCGCATAGCTGTAACCAGTCCGCTGTCAGGTTGCACTGACACATATGATGAGACAGAGACTCCATTAACAGTGCTGTCTTCAAGAATATAAGAAACACGAGCATTCTGATTCCAATCAGCATCACTGGCTTTAACTGAAAATATAGAGACACCAGGTGTGTTATTCTCCACCACACAGGCCTCATAGATAGTTTTCTCAAAGACAGGAGCATTGTCATTCACATCTGATATCTGCACACGGAGAGAGACACTACTGGAGAGCGCGGGAACTCCCTCGTCAGTACATACTACACTGATATTGTATTCTGATTCTCTCTCTCTGTCCAGTTCCTGTTCTGTTTGCAAGCTGAAGAAACTGCTGGATGACGCAATAGCAAAAGGAATATTGTCATTTATGTGGCAATGAACCTGACCATTCAATCCGGAGTCAAGATCGTTTACGTTTAACATTGCCACAACAATGCCTGGTCTAGACTCCTCTGATATTGAATTTGACATAGATACGATGCTTATCATTGGTTTGTTATCATTCATATCTGTGAGATCAATAACAACTTTACATGAATCAGATAATCCTCCTTGGTCCCGTGCTTGTATGTTTATTTGATAACGACTTGCTTTCTCAAAATCAGCTGAGCCTTTTAAGGATATTTCCCCGCTTTGTGCGTCAACCATGAATAAATCATTTACATCTCCAGTGCCTGACATGTAGTACGTTATAATTGCATTCGAACCTTCATCTGCATCAGAAGCGCTGACGGATGTAATAACAGTGTCTTTAGGTGTATTTTCAACAAGAGTGGCTTTGTACACCCTATGACTGAACACAGGGGGATTGTCGTTAATATCTAGCACTGTTACATGTATCCGTACAGTACTGGTCAACGGAGGCTCTCCTCCATCCATTGCTGTTAACAACAAAGATAACTGTTTTTGATTTTCACGGTCTAGAGTCTTTTGCAGCACCATCTCCATGTTTCTGTCGCCATCCGTTTGACTTTGCAAACTTAATACAAAATTTTCTGTCGGTTTAAGTGAATAGCTTAGATGACAATTAGGTCCAACATCCAGATCAATCGCGTTTTCCAACATGAATCTGGCTCCGGTTATAGCAGACTCGCTTATTTCAAATGTAATCTCACCTTTTGGAAAACTCGGAGCGTTATCATTTATGTCGGTAATTTCCACTGTGACATCGTACCATTCAAATGGATTTTCCAAAATCAGCTGAACATGTAAAGCGCAAGGAGTCGTTTTAGCACAAAGAGCCTCGCGGTCTATTTTCTCCTCGGTGAGAAGTATCCCCCTCTCATTATTCAATCCGACGTATTCGGTGTTGTCTCCAGCAAATATGCGCGCTTTCCCCGATTTCAGTCTTTTTAAATCCAAACCCAAACCTTGGGAAATATTTCCGACGATAGACCCTTTTGCCATTTCTTCTGGAATGGAGTAGCTGATCTGCCCTCTCACCGAGCATTGGCACATAAACATAAAAAACGCCGCAGCCTGCCACATTTCAGAGCTGGCCATTGTTTCCCTTTGTTCTGCAGATCCTGAAGATCGGTCGGTTTATTTAGAAAATAAAGACGTTATGTGAAAGTAAGAACCAGCATGCAATCTCGTGTACGGTGAGGATATCTATTAACAGAACATCCGACAAAATAATTGTTTCGAGTCTCCAGGCTTTCGTTCGCTGTTCTCTGACATGACTGAATTTTGAGGGTAGGGATGAGAAAGACTGCGCTGCGTTGATCAACAGCGGCCCTACGAGCCTTATCTTTGAATTGCATTCATTTGTTTCTGATGCATCAGAAGAGCAGAGCACAAGTGATTTGTCAAAATAAAAAAGTATTTAAATTATTATTATTATTAAATAATAATAATAATAATTTGTTTTGTTGTAAGATTATTTGACTGAACTCAAATAATAATAATAATAATTTGTTGTAAAATGATTTTAAAATGAAATGACTGAAGTCAAAAGAAGGTAAAACAATTACTGCGTTTGTCGCTGTCCAGTGGTGCTGAAAACTGTCCGTGCCGTCATAAACGAATAGCATATTGTTTTGCATTTTTTGCAGTAGGCTACCCTTTAAGCGATATACCACCAAATACACCATTAGAGAACAAACAAGTCGTGGGAAAAGTATTTAAAAGGGCTTTATCTTACCAATTCCGAGTGACTGTTTTCTTCTATGAAGTTATTTTCCTGGATTGCGCGCTGCATCGTCTCAGTGAAACTCGGGTCCACCACTAACACACTTTGTCCACCGAGTGTAGAAAACTTACAGTCACTCTTCCTCGAGTCAGTCGTCATGCACACTTCATAATTATACCCGTGCGGCAGAGTTCCAGTGACTCCTGTGTCTGCGTAATGCGGTGGATAGTACGGAATAACAGGCAGATTGGACTGATAGACGAAGCGAGATTGTCTCCATCTGTAGATCTTTACTGAAATTATCACAACCACACAAGTGATAAAGAGGAAAGAAACAGCGGCCAGTGCGAGAACTAAATAAAAAGTCAGGTTGTCGTTATATTGTTTTTCGTGCGTAAAGTCTGTGAACTCTGACAGCACTTCAGGAAAACTATCAGCCACAGCCACGTTAATGGAGACCACAGCTGAGCGAGAGGGCTGTCCGTTATCCTCCACAACAACAGTGAGTTTCTGTTTGACAGCATCTTTATCAGTCACTTGTCGCACAGTTCTTATTTCTCCATTCTGTAAACCCACTTCAAACAGCGCTCTGTCTGTAGCTTTCTGTAGTTTATAGGAGAGCCAGGCATTCTGTCCAGAGTCCACATCAACAGCCACCACTTTAGTGACGAGATATCCAACATCTGCAGCACGAGGCACAATCTCAGCCACCACTGAACCGCCAGTCTGTACTGGATACAGAACCTGAGGAGCGTTGTCATTCTGATCTTGGATTATAATGTCCAAAGTCACATTAGTGCTGAGGGGTGGAGAACCTCCATCTTGTGCTTTCACACAGACACTAACACTTTTCATTTGCTCATAGTCAAAACCGCGCAGCGCGTGTACCACTCCACTGTCAGCATTTACTGATATAAAAGAGGAAACAGGGGATCCACTCACTGTAGTTTCATCTAGAAGATACGAAATACGAGCGTTCTGGTTCCAGTCATCATCTTGAGCACTCAGAGTAAATATAGATAAACCAGGTGAATTATTTTCAGTAACAAATGCAGTGTAAACAGTCTTATGAAACCTGGGCGGATTGTCATTAACATCTGATACTTTCAGATTTAAAGTTTTCTGACTGGAAAGCGCAGGAGACCCTGAATCTGTAGCTGTGATTGTGATGTTATATTCTGCCACACGTTCATGATCTAAAGCAGCGTCAGTCACTAAAGTGTAATAATTCCGCAGTGAAGACTGAAGTTTGAATGGTGTGTTTCTATCAATTGTACAGTCAACGTGTCCATTGTCTCCAGAATCTAGATCTTTGACACTGAAAATAGCGATAGTGGTTCCAACAGTTGCGTCTTCAGTAACTGGACTTGAAAATGACATGACACTGATAACTGGTGCATTATCATTAACATCAATTAAATCAACTATGACTTTAGCAGAGTTTCCCAAACCACCCTGATCTTTAGCCTCGATGCCAATTTCGTGTTTTTTTGCTCTTTCATAGTCAAACATTCCAGTCAGAGTGATAACACCTGTTTTTCTATCGATTTTAAAAATGTCATTTCTGTTACTTTTGAAATTAGCGAAACTGTAGGAAATTAAACTATTTGCTTCACTATCTGCATCACTAGCATTTACAGTTGTAATATAAGTACCCTTAGGCGCATTTTCCGCTATTGATGCTCTGTAAACTGACTGGTTAAAAACAGGTGCGTTATCGTTTATATCTAGTACAGTGATTTCTATTTTCATATTACCAGATCTTTGAGGGTTTCCTCCGTCGACCGCTGTGAGAATGAGAGACAGTCGTGGATACTGCTCTCTGTCTAGAGGTTTCTGAAGCACCATTTCAGCATATTTGACTCCGTTGGGGCTCGAATGTTCTTTCAGAATAAAATAATCATTAGGTGACATCATATAATTTTGGAGAGCATTTACACCCACATCGGGATCATCTGCGCTTTCCAATAAAAAAAGAGCTCCAGGCGCGGCTGATTCACTTATTTCAAGATTAATTTCATCGTTAGGAAATATCGGTGAGTGATCGTTTACATCCAATATTTCTACCGTGACGTGATGTAGCTCCATTGGATTATCAAGTATTATTTCAAACGTGAAGCTGCACGGAGTGGTTTCAGCGCAAAGCTGCTCTCGGTCAATTCTCTCCTTCACAACCAAAATCCCTTTGTCTGTTTTCAGCTCTACGTATTCAGTGCTGTCGCCAGACACGATACGAGCCCGACCCGAGCGCAGTCTTTGAACATCCAGACCAAGATCATGAGCTATATTCCCGATAAGAGATCCTTTCTTCATTTCCTCTGGAACTGAGTAACGAATCTGCGCGTTTGTATTTGATATCAAGCAAACGGCCATGATGAATAAAACCCTCCATATGAAAACATGGTCCAATGAATGTCCTCGGGATTGGGAACGATACATTCTTTTAGTACTTACTGAAATCAAAAACATTTTTTTTTTAATTACGTTTTTTTTAGGTTGCAGGCTTTAGCGTAGATGGTGTTCATCAATAGAAACATTCACGAATAATCCAGCTCGGTTGCTGTTAGTCAGTGACTGTGTCCCTTCCTCGACTCTCTTTAGTCTCCTTCACAATATCCTAACCAGCATCAGCACAGCTCAACCAATCACAGGAGATCACCTACATGCTTTTCTACAAATCAACAGCGGCCCTTAGAGTTGAGAACCAGAAACGACACTAATAAAAATGCCATGAAGCGTCAGAACAAGGATTCAGTTCCGTCATTTGCTTCTAACAAAAAAGAAATAGAACTATTCAATCAAACAACGCTCCGACGTTCTCGTAATTTTATTTATCTTACTGTACATTACAGTACTTAAATATTAGAAATCCGTATTATTCCTTAGTTAGGGAAAATAAGCTAACATATTATTATAGTCCCTTTTGAACATTCAGTTATAAGCAACTTTGCATCTTCATGTCAAATAACTCGCATTAAAATATCTAGACTGCCTGCTTAATATCTGCTAACTTTTAATTGAGATGTTCTCAATCTGACTAAATAACTTTGCAAGTACGTGTCAACTTATTCTAACCCTACCAGTCTAATATTTTACTAACAATCTAATGCAAGTCTATATACACAACCCGTGCAGTGTTGCAGCCATATTTAACATAATGTGTTAAAGGACGATCAAAATAAAGTGACACAGAAAAGATATTTATAATTAATTTTAAACGTAAATTTAAGCTTGGATTAATGTCAGTGCCACAAATCACCTCTTTTAGAGACAGAACATAGTCTTTAAATGACTTTAAAATAAGGCCCAATTCCTTCACATTTTTTAATGCTTTGGGAATCAAGAACCAACAGTAAAGAAAATTTAAAGCAGTTATTAAAATAGTTTAATAATATCAAATGTACTAATATGATTGGAAATTGTATAAACAACGTAAAATGAACAAATATGAATTAGTAATGAACAATAGTATTCATGTATTAATACATTCCATTAAAATGGTAATTAATGGTAAATGATGAGTAATGCATTAACTTACGTTATGGAACCAAATCTTCTTGTATACCAATTATAAATAGTGCAAATGACCTCTTACAAACCACGACTTAATGTATGTAAGTTTAATATTGTAAAGACTTGTTTAATTATTATTATTGTTTTAATATGAATAACTGTTGATCTTACCATTTCAGGACACTTGTCGGGATCTTCTAAGAAGTTATTTTCTTTCATTGCGCGCTGCATCGTCTCAGTGAAACTCGGGTCCACCACCAACACACTCTGTCCACCGAGTGTAGAAAACTTACAGTCACTCTTCCTCGACTCAGTCGTCATGCACACTTCATAATTATACCCGTGCGGCAGAGTTCCAGTGACTCCTGTGTCTGCGTAATGCGGTGGATAATACGGAATAACAGGCAGATTGGACTGATAGACGAAGCGAGATTGTCTCCATCTGTAGATCTTTACTGAAATTATCACGACCACACAAGTGATAAAGAGGAAAGAAACAGCGGCCAGTGCGAGAACTAAATAAAAAGTCAGGTTGTCGTTATATTGTTTTTCGTGCGTAAAATCTGTGAACTCTGACAGCACTTCAGGAAAACTATCAGCCACAGCCACGTTAATGGAGACCACAGCTGAGCGAGAGGGCTGTCCGTTATCCTCCACAACAACAGTGAGTTTCTGTTTGACAGCATCTTTATCAGTCACTTGTCGCAGAGTTCTTATTTCTCCATTCTGTAAACCCACTTCAAACAGCGCTCTGTCTGTAGCTTTCTGTAGTTTATAGGAGAGCCAGGCATTCTGTCCAGAGTCCACATCAACAGCCACCACTTTAGTGACGAGATATCCAACATCTGCAGCACGAGGCACAATCTCAGCCACCACTGAACCTCCAGTCTGGACTGGATACAGAACCTGAGGAGCGTTGTCATTCTGATCTTGGATTTTAATGTCCAAAGTCACATTAGTGCTGAGGGGTGGAGAACCTCCATCTTGTGCTTTCACACAGACACTAACACTTTTCATTTGCTCATAGTCAAAACCGCGCAGCGCGTGTACCACTCCACTGTCAGCATTTACTGATATAAAAGAGGAAACAGGGGATCCACCCACTGTAGTTTCATCTAGAAGATACGAAATACGAGCGTTCTGGTTCCAGTCATCATCTTGAGCACTCAGAGTAAATATAGATAAACCAGGTGAATTATTTTCAGTAACAAATGCAGTGTAAACAGTCTTATGAAACCTGGGCGGATTGTCATTAACATCTGATATTTTCAGATTTAAAGTTTTTTGACTGGAAAGCGCAGGAGACCCTGAATCTGTAGCTGTGATTGTGATGTTATATTCTGCCACACGTTCACGATCTAAAGCAGCGTCAGTCACTAAAGTGTAATAATTCCGCAGTGAAGACTGAAGTTTGAATGGTGTGTTTCTATCAATTGTACAGTCAACGTGTCCATTGTCTCCAGAATCTAGATCTTTGACACTGAAAATAGCGATAGTGGTTCCAACAGTTGCGTCTTCAGTAACTGGACTTGAAAATGACATGACACTGATAACTGGTGCATTATCATTAACATCAATTAAATCAACTATGACTTTAGCAGAGTCTCCCAAACCGCCTTGGTCCTTGGCTTCGATATCAAATTCGTATTTCTTTGCTTTTTCGTAATCAAGCACTCCATTTAGAGTTATAACACCTGTACTTTCATTCATCTTAAAAATATCAGCAATGACTTTTAAATTCCCAAAGCTATAAGAAAACATTCCATTTCCACCACTGTCTGCATCACTAGCATTTACGCTGGTTATATATGTCCCCTTAAGTGAATTTTCTGCTATTGTTGCTCTATATACTGACTGGTTGAACACTGGTGCGTTATCATTTGCATCCAGTACAGTGATTTCTATTTTCATATTACCGGATCTTTGAGGGTTTCCTCCGTCGACCGCTGTGAGAATGAGAGACTGTATTGGATGCTGCTCTCTGTCTAGAGGTTTCTGAAGCACCATTTCAGCATATTTGACCCCACTTGGCCGTGAATGTTGTTTTAAAATAAAATTCTCATTCTGTGATATAACATAATTTTGTATACCATTTACACCTACATCAGGATCATCTGCGCTTCCTAGTAAGAAACGAGCCCCAGGCGCGGCTGATTCACTTATTTCAAGATTAATTTCATCTTTAGGAAATGTCGGTGAGTGATCGTTTACATCCAATATTTCTACCGTGACGTGATGTAGCTCCATTGGATTATCAAGTATTAGTTCAAACGTGAAGCTGCACGGAGTGGTTTCAGCGCAAAGCTGCTCTCGGTCAATTCTCTCCTTCACAACCAAAATCCCTTTGTCTGTTTTCAGCTCTACGTATTCAGTGCTGTCGCCAGACACGATACGAGCCCGACCCGAGCGCAGTCTTTGAGCATCCAGACCAAGATCATGAGCTATATTCCCGATAAGAGATCCTTTCTTCATTTCCTCTGGAACTGAGTAACGAATCTGCGCGTTTGTGTTTGATATCAAGCAAACGGCCATGATGAATAAAACCCTCCATAGGAAAACACGGTCCAATATTTGTCTTCGAGACTGGTAAACATTAATTCTTCTACTCAATGTAATTAAAAACATTTTATATGTAGGATATTCAATTTACAAAATGTATTTAATGCTTATAAATTGCAAAATCCACAAAGTAATCCAGCTCGGTTGCTGTTAGTCAGTGACTGTGTCCCTTCCTCGACTCTCTTTATTCTCCTTCACAATCTCCTAACCAGCATCAGCACAGCTCCACCAATCACAGGAGATCACCTATATGCTTTTCTACAAATCAACAGCGGCCCTTAGAGTTGAGAACCAGAAACGACAATAAGCTATAAAATGTCCCAGAACATTGATCTCAACGAATGTATTTATTATTCTCGGTTCATATTGATTAACCAATACATTATTGTTTATTGTTAATTAATTTTCATTAGGCCTAGTAATTGTCAGGCCATTCGTCATTCGTGTACGGATTACTATTAATTTATAAAACTTTAAATGTATTAGCTATATTCAGAAATTTTCAATAACCAAGATAATTGTTGTAAAATGTGTTTTAGTACATGGTAGTTTATGCATTACTGTAACGAAACTGAACCTTGCTGTAAAGTGTTACAGTTTCAACACAGTATACAAGCACCCTAATACTAGCCAACATTACTGTTTGCAATTTAAAAATTATATAGGCTATATTTCAGTCTTTTTAATTGAATTTGGTCTTACCATTTTCAGACTGTCAGGATCTTCTACGAAGTTTGTTTCCTTTAGTGTGCGCTGCATTGTTTCCGTGAAACTCGGGTCCACCACTAACACACTCTGTCCACCGAGTGTAGAAAACTTACAGTCACTCTTCCTTGAGTCAGTCGTCATGCACACTTCATAATTATACCCGTGCGGCAGAGTTCCAGTGACTCCTGTGTCTGCGTAATGCGGTGGATAATACGGAATAACAGGCAGATTGGACTGATAGACGAAGCGAGATTGTCTCCATCTGTAGATCTTTACTGAAATTATCACAACCACACAAGTGATAAAGAGGAAAGAAACAGCGGCCAGTGCGAGAACTAAATAAAAAGTCAGGTTGTCGTTATATTGTTTTTCGTGCGTAAAGTCTGTGAACTCTGACAGCACTTCAGGAAAACTATCAGCCACAGCCACGTTAATGGAGACCACAGCTGAGCGAGAGGGCTGTCCGTTATCCTCCACAACAACAGTGAGTTTCTGTTTGACAGCATCTTTATCAGTCACTTGTCGCACAGTTCTTATTTCTCCATTCTGTAAACCCACTTCAAACAGCGCTCTGTCTGTAGCTTTCTGTAGTTTATAGGAGAGCCAGGCATTCTGTCCAGAGTCCACATCAACAGCCACCACTTTAGTGACGAGATATCCAACATCTGCAGCGCGAGGCACAATCTCAGCCACCACTGAACCGCCAGTCTGGACTGGATACAGAACCTGAGGAGCGTTGTCATTCTGATCTTGGATATTAATATTTATTGTCACTTCAGAGCTCAAGGGCGGGGATCCTCCGTCTCGAGCAGTCACGTTAAAGGAAAACGATTTTAACTGTTCAAAATCAAATGATTTCACTGCATGAATAGTTCCCGTAAGTGAATCCACAGACACGAGAGAACTTAGCGGCACACCACGCATGTGTTCATCCTTCAGGAAGTAGGACAATTGCGCGTTGGGACCCCAGTCAGCATCTTTTGCTTTAACAGTCAGTATAGTCAGACCAGGAGAATTATTTTCACCAACAAATGTTTTATATTCGTCAGAATCGAATATAGGCGGGTTGTCATTGACATCGGATATTTTTACCGTCAGTGTTTTGTTTGCGTGTCGCGCTGGACTTCCTTGGTCTGATACCAAGATCGTTATATTATATTCAGCAAAACTTTCTCGATCAAGCATATCATCAGTAATTAAACTATAATAGTCTGTTAGAGAAGACTCAATTTTAAACGGTATGTTTTGATTTAGTGAGCAATGAACAAGGCCGTTTTTACCCGAATCCGCGTCCTCTACGTTAATGACTGCAACAGTTGTTCCCAGTGGAGAATTTTCAGGAAGTGTGTTTGAGAAGGACATAAGCTGAATGGTGGGAGAGTTGTCATTTTCATCAATTACATCTATGACAAATTTGCACGTATCTGCGAGACCTCCTTTATCTCTTGCATGAATGTTTAACTGATAACTATTTTTAGATTCATAATCTAAAAGACCTAGAATTGTAATCTCACCTGTATCTGTGTTTATCTCAAAAAGCTCCCTCGCTTCTTTGCTAACTACAGCGAAGGAATAGGAAACATGGCCATTTGCACCTTCGTCAGCATCAGCAGCATTAACAGAGCCAATAAGAGTGCCAACTGGTGAACCTTCCCTTACTTCAGTTTTAAATACTGACTGTTTACACACTGGGGCATTATCATTAATATCCAGAACAGTAATGTGAATTTTTACAGTGCCTGATTTTTGAGGTGATCCACCATCAGCTGCTACAAGAACCAATTTAATCTCATTGCTCTCCTCTCGATCTAGTTCTCGCTGTAAAACCATCTCAATGTATTTGTTCCCATCGGTCTGACTATGCACCTCCAGTTTAAAACTATCAGCTGGATGTAGTTTATAGCTCTGAATACTATTCAGACCGACATCTGTATCTATAGCGCTATCCAAAGGGAAGCGAGCCCCTAAAACTGCATTTTCAGCTATTTTCAGGTTAACATTTTCTTTCGGAAATAACGGAGCGTTATCGTTTATATCTTGCACCTCAACTGTAACTCGGTGCAGCTGGATAGGGTTTTCAACGATAAGATCAAAACTGAAGCTGCAAGGCGTCGTTTGCTTACAGAGCTCCTCGCGATCTATCCTTTCTTTAACTACTAGAGTTCCTTTGTCTCTGCTCAGATCGACATACTGTCGTCCACCCTTTGTTACGACACGAGCTTTTCCAGATATGAGTCTACTTATCTCTATCCCCAGATCCTTAGCGATGTTGCCTACAAATGATCCCTCTGGCATTTCCTCCGGGATGGAATATCTCACATTGCAATTTACGACGTCCATTCCGCTGAAGCAAAGAATGAAAAACACAACCTGCCATTTTGAATGCGTAAAAGCCATCCAAATACCGTCTGAAATGCTTAATAAGCAACAAAAAGCCATCTTGATAAACTGTGTGGTCAAAAAAGTGGGATCAAACACACAAAAAAATCCTTAAATCCAAAATAACGCATTCATGTTCTTTCCGTCGAAGAAACGCTGCATAATGTCCAACCAAGCCAGTAAGGGACTGGAAATACAGACTATACAGAGAGAGGCTCTCTCTTCTCACATGTTAATCAACAGCGGCACTCAGAGCTTTAAAGTCGCAAATACAAGACCTAGCCTCACTGCGGCTGCAACCAAATGTAAAATATACAATGTTATTATTATTAGTATATGTAACTGATTCATGTTGACATGGGACTGGGTCACAGGCTATTCAATCAGTAACCAACACAACACAGTTTAACGGGCAACTGGATAAAACCGTTGAGCATTTCAGCACCATCGGAATGAACAGCACCCAACGAATTCAATACAGAACACAATATTCCACTCTCAGAATCTCATTGAAATGAAAGGTAGAACAAACACTGGAATAGTATCAACAGGTTGTACATGTGAATATGTTTATGGTCAATTTTTCAAACAGATATCTAAGTTTTTCAGTCTCTATTAAACTCATAATAATGCAATCATCCATCAAAAGCATGCATCTCAGTTAAATTAGAGTAAAAAAAAAAAGTTTTTCTTACCTATAGAAGAAAATCCAGTATCGGTTCACAGAGGATAGCATGAAAGACAAAAATGAGATTAAACAAGTTAGGGCTGTTTACATTAAACCTTCAAACCATTAAAGCTGTATGTGTAAAAAAAAAAAAAAAAAAAAAAATCTTCAATTTAAGGTTAAACACAATCAATGGTAGGCCTAATCATACTTTTACTTTTTTTAATTTAAGCATTGAGCTATATTATATAATAGTAATAATAATAATACATATAAATAATTATAATAATTATAATATTAATAATATTTTTTCTTGTTAAGAAAGCGAGCAAATTGAATAGAGTGACAAAAACTTTTATTACTTTTTCTTAGAATTTTAAATTTATTTGACATTTACTTGTTTGTGACACCCACAGTGCAGTACAATAAGGTTTACATTTTTTCAGACACTTTCTTACAATTAAAATGAATTTACAGATGAATTAATCCACATGTGTAGTATGACATCATTAGATAAACATGACAGAAAACCTTAAATGACTATAACTGAGAGAGATTTTTGTTGACTTCACTCTAAAAAGTGAATGTGCAGTTGTTGCTTTAAGGAGGAATTAATACCTGATTCTACCTACAAATTCTATTTTTGTTGTAACCTACTTCAGTTGGTTTAATGTAATATAAAACAAGAAATTTCTGTTTTAACTTAATTGAGTTACAGTGACCCAAAATACAATTTTCATTAAAGCTCAGGATGGGCATGTTCGACACATGTGCACCTGTGTCTGGCTGATCAGCATATTTGCTTCAGTGAGAAAATGTGATTTGGGGCCATGAAACACATTATATTGCATCATTGTGGAAATCGCAATCGACAGCGCTACTCCTCAGCACAACCACAAAATTCAATAACAGAAGCTCCTCTAAATGTCCAACATTAAACATTAACATAACATTTTTCCCGAAAAACATATTAAATAACACTTAATCCCTAAATTTACTCTCCAAAATTCGCAGACCCTTGCAAAGCATGCTGGAAACTACTGATCCACTGCCCAGGGCTGCATTTCTCAGGCAAGCACCCGAAATATGACTTATTCAATTATGCTCTAAGTAATTTTACCTAGCTGGAGAAAGCAGGTTATAACTATTAGTTATGCTTCAGCAAAGTCTTGTTTTTTTTAAGGTTGGTTAAAATCAGTTGAATAAGTTTAAATTATTGATTTTTATTTCAAAAAAACAGTTATTGTAGACCACATGAAGTACATTTTTTAAGTTGAACCAACTAAATATTTTTCCAGTGTGCAAAGGTAAAAACACAGATCAGAACTTTGTATCTCATAAATGCTTTTACAGAACTCAAACCGGGAAAATTAAGGGGTAGCGACCTTCATACTCAAGCACACAAACAATAAAAATTAAATAAAATAAAGAAATAAAAATGTAAAAACTAATCAAATTATTTATTTACCAGAGTGGGGTAGCTTAGTCCTTTACCAGTGTTGTTACTACATGTGTCTGTTGTATTTGTGTCACACAAAGTTTCAGAGAAAGGGACCGTGTTATCATTGTAAGATGTGATGAACTTGAAGTCACTTGTGCGCGAGCCTGTGGTTAGATACGCGTCATAGTTGTAAGAGCTGCGGAGAGTTCCTGCTCCATCCATCTCTGCATAGTTGGGAGGCAGATAGGTACTGGGAACAGCAACTGCTCCATCAAACAACAGTCTGGGCTTTCTCCTGTGACAAAACTTCACTGCCAACATCAGTATGATGAACGTCAGAAAGAAGGTGCACACGGACACTAATGCAATGATCAAGTATGATGTTAATTTAGAGTTGTTGTCCTCATAAGTCATATCTTTAAGTTCAGGAACTTCAGAAAGGTTGTCAGAAATGAGTAAATTCACAGCACAGGTTGTAGACAGAGAGGGCTGCCCGTTATCCTTCACTGAAATAACAAGGTTCTGCTTCATATTGTCAGATTCAGAAATGTCTCGTTGTGTTTTGATCTCTCCACTATGGAGACCAATGGAGAAAAGTCCCGGATCAGTAGATTTCAAGATCTGATAGGACAGCCATGCGTTCTGTCCAGAATCAGCATCTACAGCGATCACCTTGGAGAGCAGAGAGCCCGAGAGAGTAACTTTAGGGACCATTTCAGTCATTAAAGACTTTCCATCTGGAACAGGGTATAATATCTGAGGAGAGTTATCATTCTCATCTGTTATGAAGACTTTCACAGTCACGTTACTGCTGAGCGGAGGAGAACCATTGTCTCTGGCGACAACTTTGACACTGAAGTTTCTGAACTGCTCATAGTCAAATGATCTTACAGCATGAATCACCCCTGTATCTCCATTAACAGACAGAAATGAGGACACTGGGACCCCATTGACTTCACTGGGTACCAGAGAGTACAGTACAGTCCCATTCTGTCTCCAGTCTGGGTCATTTGCACTGACAGAACAAACAGAAGTGCCTGGTTTGTTATTTTCCCTTATATAAGCACTGTATGTCTCCTGTTCAAATACAGGAGGATTGTCATTCACATCTGAGACAAATAAATGAATTGTCATGGATGTGGATAATGGTGGAGATCCTCCATCTGTGGCTGTGATGGTAATGTTGTAATCAGATTCTTTCTCCCGGTCTAGAGCTTTTGTAGTTACTAGAGAGAAATAGTTTTTAACAGATGGGTTCAGTTTGAAAGGAACATTTTGCTGAACAGAGCAACGAATCTTTCGGTTTTCTCCCGAGTCTTTGTCTTGAACATTAATGATTCCCACTTCAGTGCCTGGATCAGAGTTTTCAGGTATCGGGTTATTCAACGATTTAATGATGATTCTAGGTGGATTATCATTAACATCAGTTATATCTATGATAACTTTAGAAGTCGATACCAATCCATAGCCATCTTTGGCTTGAATTCCAACTTCATAGTTTCTTTCACTTTCATAATCAATCTTTCCAATCACCAAAATTTGTCCTGTTGTTTTATCAATAGAAAACAATCTTGCTGTTTTATCTGATACTCTGTTGAATTCATACATCACTTCCCCGTTTGGACCTTCATCAGCATCAGTGGCGCTCACTCTGATTATTTCTGTTCCTGAAGGTGTATTTTCAGCCAGAGTGACCTTATAAACAGACTGACTAAATACTGGGATATTATCATTGGCATCTAGAACAGTGATGTGTATGACAGCAGTGCCAGATCTCTGCGGTGAACCACCATCAGTGGCAGTGAGGATCATATCTATCTCCTTCTGCTGTTCACGATCCAGCTCCTTCTCCAACACGAGTTCTGCGTATTTCCCTCCATCTGCACTATCATGCAGGGTCAAGATGAAATTTTTATTTTTCTCGAGTGAATAGCTATTAATAGCATTTTGACCGATATCCGTGTCATGCGCCTCAGTCAAACGGAATCGCTGACCTTTAACTGCTGATTCTCTGATTTCAAAATTGATACGCTCATTTGGAAATCGTGGCGCATTGTCATTTATATCCTGAATTTGCAGAATTATTCGGTGCACTTCAAGAGGGTTTTCCAGGACGAGCTCATAACTGAGAATGCAGGACATTCGAGAACCGCAAAGCTCTTCTCGATCTATTGTCTCTGCGACGATTAAATCACCAGTATTCACATTAATATCACAATACCGTTTGCTGCTGTCCTCCGTGTCTATCCGAGCTTTACGAGCAGATAATTGTTTCACTTCCATCCTGAGATCCTTGGCTATATTTCCAATCACATACTGGCGCTTCGTTTCTTCTTGAATATTGTAGCTCAAATCTACACAGACGATTCTCAGAGGAAACAGAAGGATAGCGACGAAAACCCCAAAGAAAGGAACTGAAATTAATCTGTATTCCATTTGTGAAGGTTTGATGTTGCACCTGCCCAAAACTGAAAAAAAAAATCTTTGACGGATGATATTCTAATAATTGAATCGGCGTCGACGAGCTGTTACTCCATTTTCTGCGACGTTTGTTCTACCAGACAGAGCTCACACTGCATACATTAAGTGTGGGAGGAGAGACGCATCAGTCTGCACTCTTGGTGAATAGCGACACTGTGAGTATTTTTCTGTTCATTGCATCTTTCATGTATGAAATGATAACAGGGATCAACCAGTGAAGTGTGTTTGCCATCGTGTATTATTGTAAAATAATAATTTACACAAATATATAGAAGGCAATATTTTGGAAATCGCCCCCCCTCCCCAAAAAAAAGGTCTCGCATTCAGAGGAAAAATACAACAGAGAGTGTTATCGCTGTCCAGGCCGGTGGTGCTGAAACGAGGTTTAACGTACATGTAGACTCCAGTGTAGGCTACTATCTGCTTCAAAATCATAAATCATATGTTCAAACACTTTTACACCATCTTGGCTAAAACTTACCAAAGAACTAAGCTTGGTTTTTAAACTTAAAAAAAGGTAACAGATCTTAAATCTAGCAGAGATCAAATATAAAAGTTTACTAGCCAATGTCGTGTTATTTTTTTTCTAATCAGTAAAGGCCGCAATTTACATTAATGAAATATAATAGGAAAACAAATATATACAGATAATTTTCTATAAAAATATAACATTTTTTAATTGATTTATGCAGCGTTCAAGAATTGGTAAAGGTGTGCATAAAGTATAAATTTATGATATCAGAAATTCACGACCATACGTGATCTAAAATATTTTAAAATAGCCTTCATTATTAAAATAAGAAAGACGATAGTATTATACAATAAGACATTATATCAGTTTTATATGTAATACAGCGTGAGGTCTAATATATTTCACAAAACAATTTTACATTTTTAAACAGGATCCGCCCTAATCAAGTATACATGACATTAATGCAAATAGGCAATCAATAAAAATTTCAGCGGAGACAACATAAAATAAAAATAAATAAATAAAAAATGTCGAAAATAATGAAGCTGCTCTTACCTCATAAACCGAACCTCATATCTCATAAACCGCTTATAAACCGAAGAACCCCACAGACTAGTTAAGAAAATACTGAAGTAATTTTGAATTCAGTATTACATAAAAAAGATAATCTTTTCTTTTAGATAAATGAAGAATTTCATTTGTATTCATTATTCTAATTAAACATATTTTTTAGTACATTATAATAAAATGCAGTAAAGAAAATTATATAAAGCGACTCACAAAAAGAAGGGGGTTTAAATGTACAACCCTAATAGCCTACTGGTTAAGAAAAGTATTGGATAATATGACATTAAATATTAAAGACTGGAATGACTCATTAACAGAGATTAAGAAAAATAAAAAGGCAGAGGATAACCTAAACAAATAAAACAGTGCAATGTTATATTCTGTCATTCAGACACTGATAAAGGTGTGCTTATAATGTACAAAATTACTATGCTAAAAATTAGTCAAACATTCATTCTGGTCCACTACAACAGCTGTGACAAATTCTGTTTTATATTTAGCTTCACATGAAAGGCAACAAGAGAGCTGATATTGTAATTCAGAAACTTGTAATAAGGTATGAGGTTTTCCTAAACAACCACCCAGAAAGTTTAAACAAGATCCAATTTAAAAGTAAGTAGCTGACAGAATTGATGTATATATTATTAAAAAATGTAAAACATGTAAAACCAGGACAGAGTTATTAAAGTGGATCCAGAGGTGTTAAGCCTCTCTTACCTCATCTTCAATTCCTGTAACATCTAGTGTAATCATGCTCGAGCCAAACTGAATATTGTCTTCCTTTTTTAGGGTCCCACCAGTAGGAAGCGTATTTTCATTATACGATCTCACAAACTTGAAGTCACTTGTGCGCGAGCCTGTGGTTAGATACGCGTCATAGTTGTAAGAGCTGCGGAGAGTTCCTGCTCCATCCACCTCTGCATAGTTGGGAGGCAGATAGGCGCTGGGAACAGCAACTGCTCCGTCAAAAAACAGTCTGGGCTTTCTCCTGTGACAAAACTTCACTGCCAACATCAGTATGATGAACGTCAGGAAGAAGGTGCACACTGACACTAATGCAATGATCAAGTATGATGTTAATTTAGAGTTGTTGTCCTCATAAGTCATATCTTTAAGTTCAGGAACTTCAGAAAGGTTGTCAGAAATGAGTAAATTCACAGCACAGGTTGTAGACAGAGAGGGCTGCCCGTTATCCTTCACTGAAATAACAAGATTCTGCTTCATATTGTCAGATTCAGAAATGTCTCGTTGTGTTTTGATCTCTCCACTATGGAGACCAATGGAGAAAAGTCCCGGATCAGTAGATTTCAAGATCTGATAGGACAGCCATGCGTTCTGTCCAGAATCAGCATCTACAGCGATCACCTTGGAGATCAGAGAGCCCGTGAGAGTCGCTTTAGGGACCATTTCAGTCATTAAAGACTTTCCATCTGGAACAGGGTATAATATCTGAGGAGAGTTATCATTCTCATCTGTTATGAAGACTTTCACAGTCACGTTACTGCTGAGCGGAGGAGAACCATTGTCTCTGGCGACAACTCTGACACTGAAGTTTCTGAATTGCTCATAGTCAAATGATCTTACAGCATGAATCACCCCTGTATCTCCATTAACAGACAGAAATGAGGACACTGGGACCCCATTGACTTCACTGGGTACCAGAGAGTACAGTACAGTCCCATTCTGTCTCCAGTCTGGGTCATTTGCACTGACAGAACAAACAGAAGTGCCTGGTTTGTTATTTTCACGTATATAAGCACTGTATGTCTGCTGCTCAAATACAGGAGGATTGTCATTCACATCTGAGACAAATAAATGAATTGTCATGGATGTGGATAATGGTGGAGATCCTCCATCTGTGGCTGTGATGGTAATGTTGTAATCAGATTCTTTCTCTCGGTCTAGAGCTTTTGTAGTTACTAGAGAGAAATAGTTTTTAACAGATGGGTTCAGTTTGAAAGGAACATTTTGTTGAACAGAGCAACGAATCTGCCGGTTTTCTCCCGAGTCTTTGTCTTGAACATTAATGATTCCCACTTCAGTGCCTGGATCAGAGTTTTCAGGTATCGGGTTATTCAAAGATTTAAGGATGATTCTAGGTGGATTATCATTGACATCAGTTATATCTATGATAACTTTAGCAGTTGATGCCAATCCAGATGCATCTTGAGCATGAATTCCCAATTCATAGTTTCTTTCACTTTCATAATCAATCTCTCCAGTAACTTCAATTTTTCCAGTTGTCTTATCAATAGAAAATAATTTTGCATTCTTATCCGACAATCCGCTGAATTCATACGTCACTTCCCCGTTTGGACCTTCATCAGCATCAGTGGCGCTCACTCTCATTATTTCTGTTCCTGGAGGTGTATTTTCAGCCAGAGTGACCTTATAAACAGGCTGACTAAATACTGGGACATTATCATTGGCATCTAGAACAGTGATGTGTATGACAGCAGTGCCAGATCTCTGCGGTGAACCACCATCAGTGGCAGTGAGGATCATATCTATCTCCTTCTGCTGTTCACGATCCAGCTCCTTTTCCAACACGAGTTCTGCGTATTTCCCTCCATCTGCACTATCATGAACAATTAAAACAAAATGTTTGTTTTTCTCCAGTGAATATCCTTTGACAGCGTTATGTCCAACATCTGAGTCATGCGCCTCATGCAAACGGAATCGCTGGCCTTTAACTGCTGATTCTGTGATTTCAAAGTTAAAACGGTCATTTGGAAATCGTGGCGCATTGTCATTTATGTCCTGAATTTGCAAAATTATACGGTGTACTTCAAGAGGGTTTTCCAGGACGAGCTCATAACTGAGAATGCAGGACATTCGAGAACCACAACTGTCCTCTCGATCTATTGTCTCTGCCATGATTAAATCACCAGTATTCAGATTAATATCACAATACCGTTTGCTGCTGTCCTCCGTGTCTATCCGAGCTTTACGAGCAGATAATTGTTTTACATCCATCCTGAGATCCTTGGCTATATTTCCAATCACATAATGACGCTTCGTTTCTTCCGGAATATTGTAGCTCAGATCTGCACAGACGATTCCCAGATGAAACAGAAGGACAGCGACGAAAAGCTTAAACAAATGACCTGAAGACAGTATGTATCCCATTTTTGAAGATTTGATGTTGCTCCTGCCCACACAGCAAAAGGACTCCGCGGCGGATCCGCCGCGGAGGTATCACGCCATCCGGAACGGACCCGCGAAACGGACCCGTATCGGGGTCCACTTGCTCTCAGTGACGGATCCGTAACGAAGGCGGATCGCGGACCCGTCGTGGCTCCGCGCTGCATCCGCTCCGCATCCGCGATTCAATACATACATCCGCCGCGGACCCGCAACGGACCCATAAAAATTCTGGCTCATCCGGCCCGGGTCCGTTTTGGACCCGTTTATCTCATTTTTAAAATCCCTTCTGTTCTTGCTGTAGGATGTAAAATATACAACCAAAAACTATCACTAAGGCTTTCCTAGCTACTACAGTATAGACCAGCAATTAACCCAACAATATTGTAAATAGGCCTAACAGTAAAGTTTCAATACAGGACATAAATTTACTGTACAAAAGGTATCACTACTCAATGGAAATATATAATTGACATTTATATTTATGGAAAATTATAGGTAGCCTAGGTTCTGGTTTTGTTAAGTAGCCTATCCGGGATAAACTAATCTAACTAAAACCTAATTTAGTGTTTTATAGTCCGGTTGGTGCAAACATAATGTATTTTATCTATTAGGCTACAACTTCAATGAAATGCTGCACTATGTACAACTAAAATATCAGAAAATTAATAACTGGTAAACGACAAGAAGTTCAATAAAAAGATGCTTTAATGTTTAATCATTTCTCCTATTACTCAGTTTGTGTGGATGGAGGCAGGACACGTCTCTTTGTTGCCCGATCTGTTGCCAGGTTCAACCACCTGATTGCATGCTTGGTGACCTCCGCATCTGTGGCCGAGTTTTTTTTTTTCTGACAGCACCTGTAATCAAACAGACAAATATGTTTATGTTCATGGTATCTTACCACTGCTTCAGTAGAATATTTGCAATAATCATGGACAATCAATAAACCTAAAGGCAACATTCATATTAAATAAGATATCTCACCACTCTCTGTCGCACTGGGCCATTTGATGGTTCCTTTAAAAGCAGTTCAAATGTCTCCACTGTCTCCAATTGTTCCAGGGGAAAATGGATATTGTCAGGCATCTCAAAATGTAGCCCTTGGGTGCTGTTCAGCTGCTGCTGAGGTAGTTCACCTCCGTCACAAGCTGGTTTTGTTGCTGTTTAATAGTTTTCAGCAGCATGTGGACCTCGCTGTAGACAAACATGAAATATAGCTAAAATGTAGTGTATAAAATATATTTTGTTTCAGTGTTCATCCTCATTACACATTATACTGACATTAGTTATTGACAAAAGCTATTAACAAAGTTTGAAGAAAATATGTGATGGTTGTTGGAATTTTTTCCAAAATCTGTGGCACAAAATGACCCTCCAGTGTTTGTCATTTATTGCTCACCAGTGTAGGCAATTGTATCGGCCATTCTTCCCCCTCGCCATGTTGGTCTGTAGTTCAGACTTGAACAGCCTTCCTCTGTTCGCTGCATGTTGAGGGCTTGTGCTTGTGGAGGGACTGCCGTTCCTGGCCCATAGTGAGGTTGGTGGAGTGAAAGAGGGACATTTTTTTAAAATAAATGGTAGTCATCTGTTAACTGTTGACTGATAATGCACATGGGGCCTTTTTATTCACTAATATTTCAGAAATCAGTCCCTACCTTGAGTAACTCTCCGCATGTTCAATGCGGGTGCAGGGAGTTGAGGTGGTGAACAGTTGTGTTGCTGTCCTGCGCCATGGTCAGGTGCTAAAGGAGAGAAATTGGTATTAAATGGTCGTGATCTGTTAACCGTGGTAGGCTGCAAGCCATGTAAGCTATAAGGCCAAACAATGGCAAACAAAAACATTTCTGATCATGCTGAACATGAATTTGTTTGTTTCAACATTTTGGTATACACTACCTATTTCAATCCCACGAATGGATTGACATTCAAAATCTGAGATTGTAATGTAGATGCAATCTATTAATTTGAAACAGAGTGACCATTGCTGTGTTAACATAGATGGCCACTGTATTAAATATTATTTTGAAGAACAGTGTTTACCTAGACAGTTTTCTCCAGATCGAGTAGTTGTTACTCTGCTGCCTGGCACTCGGCAAGATGGAGGAGCTGAAAGAATGGATAAAAGTAGAGGAGAATTTCTTTAGCACTAAAATGTTTTCTCTAATATTAATTATTTTATTTATTTCGATTTTAAGAGATCATTCCTTACTCTGCAGGTGCAATTGGCTTGAGCTTGAAGCTTCGGCTGATATACCAGGCAAGTTTAAAGGTCGTGGCATCCTCAGAGATACAAAGTTACCATTTTCTGGCTCCTCTTCTTCACTCTCATCAGAGTACCTGAAACGATAGCTGTTAAGTAACCGTTATGGTTATTGCAATCCCAAAATTGCCAAATATACATATAGTACAAGCATCTCTGGTCTATTTTTGAATGCTATGGGAAATAACTAACTATTACTGTAGAAACATGACAAAAACAAGACTGAACACACTTACTGTACACTGGGTTCCTGATTCTTTTCTCTGGCAGTTCACCCTCCTGCTGTGCATCAGACTGTAGATTAGAGGTGTTTAGATGTCATAAGCCTAATGGCGTCTTGTCTAAAATTGAATATGTCCAACTGAACATGAGTTTAAAATTACCGGTAGAGCTAAACAGAATAATATTATTATTATTGATGAAGATGATTATAATAAATACAAGAGCGACCTGGCAAAGAGTAGCATCAATACATATAAATGGAATATATTAAACAATGCAAGACAAAGACAATTTCATGTGCATTTTCAGAACATACAAATAATATGTTATTTCAAGTAGAAGGAGAAGCAACCATGAAATTATTCTTTAACAATAATTTTTTGAATTGACATACCAAAATTTGAACGTCTACACGTGTTCTTCGCCTTAGGGTTGACACGAAGACAGGTACAGTCTTTCTATTAATTTTAGTGCTGAAAGAAACATTTCAAGAAAGACAGGTTGCAATCAGGTGAGTAAAATTAATTCAAATGATTCAGTATTTCTAATGTTGTACTTAAAAAACACCACCATTCAACAATGTATTTATTTGTTTCATTGCTACAAACTAGACAAGAACAGAGAAATAGCAACATTGAAAATTTGGGATGCACTTCTTGATTTGGTGAGGAATGAGCAGAAGATTAGACTATATGATGTTGTAGCACACTCACTGCAATTTTTGAAATAGTTACGAAATTTAAATCCATTGACTCGTGTACACGGACATGATTTTATTTTTTTTAATAAGTTATTATATCAATTTATATACAATTTTAGTACTTATTTCAATAAAATAGGCCTACTTCTATTAGTAACGTTTTGATATTAGGCTATTTGATTAAAAAAGGTTAATCAAATATGAATCAAGCAACAAATATCATAGACATAATACAAAAAAAATGTTTGTTGTATTAAATATATAAATATACATACAGAAAGAAATGCCTAGTATGACGTAATCATATTGTATTATATGTATTAAATATACATTAACATTATTTTAACTTAAATAATAAAAGACCTGTCTAAAAGAAAAAAAAACATTTTGTCTCAGTGTCTTTTATTTAAAATCATATTTTGCTAAAATTTCAATTAACTTAGGTTTAAATTTGCAATATTTAATTTCTTGTCTTGGTTTAATAACTTTTGAAGCAGACTTGAAATTTGTTGTTCTGAAATCAGAATGATCGACAACAATTCTGAACTAAGTTAGATATAGTTGTTTGTTGACAAATTTATTTTGGCCTGAAAAGCCTACTCAGAAAGTTTTAAAATGTTCTAGGTTTAGGTTTAGGTATCGCCAGTAGGCCTACCACCATTGAGCATGGTTCTTGTCGCTTGACTTCCAGTTAAATCTTATCTGTTAACTGTGTAAAATGTGCGGTGACGTTAAATCATCTTATGGTATCGTTAGTTATTTGCTGTATGGTTTCAAGCTAATAATACTAACTTAGATGGTAACGTTAGCTAACATTAGCAGATAAGGCCGCACTTACTTTTTGACGTTCAAAGAGGCGCCAAGCTACCCATTAGTTGTCTTAACCGACCGAAACAGTGATAAACAGTAATTAAAAAGCCGAAGCTTACTTTGGATTATTAAGAGGATGGCTAATAGACACAACACATAAGACCAAAATTCAAATTTATCAAATTCACAGCTAACTAAAAGCTATCGCTAAATCATTATCCTCGAGTGAACATGTTAAAGTTGTCTAAATATCAAACAACGACATTACAATAACTTGCATGATGATTAAAAAAACAATGTTTACTGTCAAAATCGCAATGAATCAATAACTTACTTACTCAAAAGAGGAATCAGCTTTCAGCGCTGCCGTGTCCCAGCAAAGAAAATCTCGACTGATATCGGCTCTTCTTGGTGTGCTGTAGCCGTTGAGGCGCGTCCACGTCCGAGCATCCGACATGGGTCCGCTGTTTGACGGATAGAATTTCAAATTTACACGGCGCCGCTCGGAGGCGGAGCTGATCCTCTGGGCGGCCCGAAAACAAATGTGACAGTCACGCGGGTTTGGCGACTTGAACGCGGATCCGCCTAGGAGTCGCCTGCTGTGTGGGTGGCCAACAGTAATAATCAGAGGTGTGGACTCGAGTCATGTGACTTGGACTCGAGTCAGACTCGAGTCATGAATTTGATGACTTCAGACTCGACTTGACAAAATGTACAAAGACTTGCAACTCGACTTGGACTTTAACATCAATGACTCGTGACTTCACTTGGACTTGCGCCTTTTGACTCGAGAAGACTTGCTACTTCCCATGAAAACTGGGGAAAAAAAATTTCACACGGCCGCGCCCGCGTTTATCTGCATCTGTGAAAAAAATGCGCGCCGTCACCTGTATGCATGCAGAGAGAACGCGCGCTGCCTGCACGACATCCAATCACTGTAGTCCCATGTTTTTTTGATTCGACAGCAAGACAACCTATGAAGCGCAACAAGCACCAACGCGCCAGTTGGCAAAATGATACCGAAGGTAGTTTTTCTCTCTCTCTCTCTAAAAATCAGTTGTTGTTAAATTTGAGTCTGTGATTCAAAAAAGAAAAAAAATTAATTGAACTTTTTATTCAATAACTTTATATGCTTTATGAGATTCTATGCGTTTTTGAGTGGGTATACTTGTATTTAATGTATCTGTTTTGAGAAAACCGATGTTTTAAGAGTATTGTCTTTCTTCTCTCTCTCTGTTTTTGAGGAGTTAAACTGTTTTGCAATACAGAAGTTTTGCAATATTGTTCTAGTGCAATATGCTTTTTTTTACTGTATTTGATTAATGTCGTATAAATAAATACAAATCTTACAGACATACATGATTTGTATACATTTTCTGTGGTAAGAGGACTTGAAATGACTCGAAACTAAAATGGTAGGACTTTGGACTCGACTTGAGACTTGTTGGCTTTGACTTTTGACTCGACTCGGGACTTGCCTCATCTTTGACTCGACTTGACTCGGGACTCGAGGGCAAAGACTTGAGACTTACTTGTGACTTGCGTAACAATGACTTTGTCCCACCTCTGGTAATAATCATTGACGGATGATATTCTAATAATTGAATCGGCGTCGACGGCCTGTTACTCCATTTTGTACGTCGTTTATTCTACCAGACAGAGCTCACACTGCATACATTAAGTGTGGGTGGAGAGACGCATCAGTCTGCACTCTTGGTGAATAGCGACACTGTGAGCATTTTTTTGTTCATCGCATCTTTCATGTATGAAATTACAACAGGGATTAACCTATTGAAGTCCTTTTTTTCCACCGCGTATTACTATAAAATAATTAGTTACATAAATTGGAAATTAACTAAAAAAGGTCTCTGATTTAAATGAAAAAGTACAATAGAGTATTGTCGCTGTCCAGGCTTGTGGTGCTGAAACGAGTTCTTAATTTTCTTAACTCATCGCTTCAACCAAACTTAGTTCTGTTGTAGGTTTTAACGGTAGCGCTAAAACTTAAGGGGGTCGCACACCGGACGCGCAGCGCCGCGCCGCGTCGCGCAGCGCCACGTCTTTAAAATTCGAACACATTATTCTCTATGAGTGTACACACACCGGCGGCGCCATTCGGCGTCTGTCCGCGGCGCCCAGCAACGGCTCAGGACCGTGTTCAAAACCCTGCAGCGCCACAGAGCGCCATTTACATAGTTTATATAAAATTGTAATTATTTTTGACTCAAATCGTTGCGGATGGATCCTGACTTCGCACTATGCTGCAATATACATTTGGTTTTGCATTCATTTACAGAAATCAGCCGCTTGAATGACAATTTCTGAATGTTATTGGATTTTTCAGGTGAGATTCTCAATTCATTCAGTTAACGGATGCTCTGAGGTAAAGTTTTCAGATTGCAGACTCAGCAGCGATTGTATTTAATTGTGCAGTACAATAATAACATAGAACAGACATTATCGTCATTTCCTGTCATTAAACATTACAATATTGCTGGCCATAGGCCTACACTAATGATAAAGTGCGCGTCCGGTGTGCGATACCTTGAGTTGTCCTAGACGCGACGCGACGCGGCGCGGCGCTGCGCGTCCGGTGTGCGACCCCCTTCAGGCTACCAAAGAACTATGCTTGGTTTTTAAACAAAAACAGAAAACAAAGCAACAAACCTTAAATCAGATATCAAATACACAAGTTTACTAGCCAATGCCATGTTATTTTTTGTAATCAAAACAGACCGCAATTCTCATTAATAAAATACAAGTGGAAAAAAAATAATAATACAGATAATTTTCTTTTAAAACAGACATTTTTTTTCAGAACTGATGAATGCAGCCTCAAAATAATGGTGGTGTGCAGGAAGTATATAGCTACATTTATGAGATCAGAAACTCGCAACCCACATGATTCAAAGTATTAAAAAATAGCCTTCTTATTAAAAGAAGAAAGACGATAGTAGTTAGAGATGAAATGAGTTGTATATGTAATAGAGCGTGAGGTCTAATATGTTTCCCAAAAATTTACATTTTTAAAAAGGAGCCGCCCTGAAAAAGTGTGTGATATTAATGCAAATATAAATTAAAAATTTCAGCAGAGACAATATAAAATGAAAACTAAATAAATAAATAAATAAAGGTTCGAAAAGAGTTAAGCCTCTTACCTCATCTTCAATTCCTGTAACATCTAGTGTAATCATGCTCGAGCCAAACTGAATATTGTCTTCCTTTTTCAGAGTACCACCAGCAGGAAGCGTGTTTTCATTATACGATCTCACAAACTTGAAGTCACTTGTGCGCGAGCCTGTGGTTAGATACGCGTCATAGTTGTAAGAGCTGCGGAGAGTTCCTGCTCCATCCACCTCTGCATAGTTGGGAGGCAGATAGGCGCTGGGAACAGCAACTGCTCCATCAAACAACAGTCTGGGCTTTCTCCTGTGACAAAACTTCACTGCCAACATCAGTATGATGAACGTCAGAAAGAAGGTGCACACTGACACTAATGCAATGATCAAGTATGACGTTAATTTAGAGTTGTTGTCCTCATAAGTCATATCTTTAAGTTCAGGAACTTCAGAAAGGTTGTCAGAAATGAGTAAATTCACAGCACAGGTTGTAGACAGAGAGGGCTGCCCGTTATCCTTCACTGAAATAACAAGGTTCTGCTTCATATTGTCAGATTCAGAAATGTCTCGTTGTGTTTTGATCTCTCCACTATGGAGACCAATGGAGAAAAGTCCCGGATCAGTAGATTTCAAGATCTGATAGGACAGCCATGCGTTCTGTCCAGAGTCAGCATCTACAGCGATCACCTTGGAGACCAGAGAGCCAGAGAGAGTCGCTTTAGGAACCATTTCAGTCATTAAAGACTTTCCATCTGGAACAGGGTATAATATCTGAGGAGAGTTATCATTCTCATCTGTTATGAAGACTTTCACAGTCACGTTACTGCTGAGCGGAGGAGAACCATTGTCTCTGGCGACAACTCTGACACTGAAGTTTCTGAACTGCTCATAGTCAAATGATCTTACAGCATGAATCACCCCTGTATCTCCATTAACAGACAGAAATGAGGACACTGGGACCCCATTGACTTCACTGGGTACCAGAGAGTACAGTACAGTGCCGTTCTGTCTCCAGTCTGGGTCATTTGCACTGACCGAACAAACAGAAGTGCCTGGTTTGTTATTTTCCCGTATAAACGCACTGTATGTCTGCTGCTCAAATACAGGAGGATTGTCATTCACATCTGAGACAAATAAATGAATTGTCATGGATGTGGATAATGGTGGAGATCCTCCATCTGTGGCTGTGATGGTAATGTTGTAATCAGATTCTTTCTCTCGGTCTAGAGCTTTTGTAGTTACTAGAGAGAAATAGTTTTTAACAGATGGGTTCAGTTTGAAAGGAACATTTTGCTGAACAGAGCAACGAGTCTGTCGGTTTTCTCCCGAGTCTTTGTCTTGGACATTAATGATTCCCACTTCAGTGCCTGGATCAGAGTTTTCGGGTATCGGGTTATTCAATGATTTAAGGATGATTCTAGGTGGATTATCATTAACATCAGTTATATCAATGATAACTTTAGCAGTTGATGCCAATCCAAATGCATCTTGGGCATGAATTCCCATTTCATACTTTTTGTCTTTTTCATAATCAATTTCTCCAGTCACCACAATTTGTCCAGTTGTCTTATCAATTGAAAATAATTTAGCAATTTTGTCTGAAATTCTGCTGAATTCATACATCACTTCCCCGTTTGGACCTTCATCAGCATCAGTGGCGCTCACTCTGATTAATTCTGTTCCTGAAGGTGTATTTTCAGCCAGAGTGACCTTATAAACTGACTGACTAAATACTGGGACATTATCATTGGCGTCTAGAACAGTGATGTGTATGACAGCAGTACCAGATCTCTGCGGTGAACCACCATCAGTGGCAGTGAGGATCATATCTATCTCCTTCTGCTGTTCACGATCCAGCTCCTTTTCCAACACGAGTTCTGCGTATTTCCCACCATCTGCACTACCATGTAGAGTCAAGATGAAATTTTTATTTTTCTCCAGTGAATAGCTATTAATTGCATTTTGACCGATATCCGTATCATATGCCTCATGCAAACGGAATCGCTGGCCTTTAACTGCTGATTCTCTAATTTCAAAGTTAAAACGGTCACTTGGAAATTGTGGCGCATTATCGTTTATATCCTCAATATTCAGAATTATTCGGTGCACTTCAAGAGGGTTTTCCAGGACGAGCTCATAACTGAGAATGCAGGGAATTTGAGTTCCACAAAGCTCTTCTCGGTCAATTGTCTCTGCGACGATTAAATCACCAGTATTCAGATTAATATCACAATAACGTTTGCTGCTGTCATCCGTGTCTATCCGAGCTTTACGAGAAGATAATTGTTTCACTTCCATCCTGAGATCCTTGGCTATATTTCCAATCACATATTGACGCTTTGTTTCTTCCGGTATATTGTAGCTCAGGTCTGCACAGACGATTCCCAGAGGAAACAGATGGAGAATCACGAAAAACTCAAAAAAAGGACCCGAAGACAGTATGTATCCCATTTTAAAGATTTGATGTTGCACCTCTCCAACAGTAAATAATCTTTGACGAACGATATTCTTATAATTCTCCAGGCATCGACGGACTGTTACTCCATTTTGTGCGTCGTTTATTCTACCAGACAGAGCTCACGTTGCATACATTAAGTGTGGGAGGAGAGACGCATCTGTCTGCACTCTTGGTGAATAGCGACACTGTGAGTATTTTTCTGTTCATTGCATTTTTGCTTGTGTTCTATTAAAAGACGACAGGAATGAATCAAATAAATTCTATAATTTTTTCAAAGCCAGTTGCTGTGCAATATTTATTCTCTTAAACGAATTATACTGTAAAAGCTTAAAAACGAGAGTATTTTCGAGGTAGAGCACAACAGTCAGTGCTGGCGCTGTCCAGGCATGTGGTGCTGAAACCAGTGACCTCACGGACAGATTTGATGACAAAAGTGTGACGAAACCCTACATTTATATTAAGTGAGAAAATTCGTTGTAAGGAAGGTCTTTTTCACAATGCCAAAAATACTTATTTTTTTTTAAAATACAATTTTAATTGTTGTGATTTTTTTCTTTTTTTAATTTCTTGAACAATAAGTAGCCTACAGAGCAGAAAAGAAGAAGAAGAAGAAGAAGAAGAAGAAGAAGAAGAAGAAGAAGAAGAAGAAGAAGAAGAAAAAACATTGCCATGGTTAAGGATGCAAAAATATAAAATACAAGAAAGTGAGTAAAAACGAAACTAAATAATAGACCAAACAAACAATACTTTGATAGATTTTACAAATCTTAAATATATTAAATAACTGGTTGATTTTAAGAGCTTTTTTGTTTGTACTCTCCTTAATAGAAACCACATAATTTTCTAATTCGTTCAATACCACAGAAAAACAGGTTTCTGATGACTAAATATACACTGAAGAATATGAAGCTTAACAAATATAATCACAAGATTAATAGTATACACTTAATTTACCAGACTCTTTTCATATTTGAAAAAAACAAACAAATATTAAATGTTCATATAACAAAAGAAAGTCACGTTCCTTTGTCATTAATAAATGTAGAAACTTCCCTCCACCACTTTGTATATTGCAGTGCCAAAAAATAGGACATACAGTCTCAAACTAAGTGGACATTTTTTTTGGTCTATCTATGTCTTTGTTAAACTTGGAGAGAAAATGTTTAGCTGGGGGGAAATCTGTGCAATATCTTAAATGAAATTTCCTTGACCTTATTTGTAATAATATATTTATTAGGTAACAGACAGATCTTTCTACAATTAATAGCTCCAATAAACCCTGACCAATTAGAAATAAAATGTAGTTTACTCAATACTTCTTTTTGAAAAAGGAATGTAGCCTAATTATTATTTTTGCTTGTCGAAAAACGAACTTTACCACAGAACGTATCAGCTAGATTCAATAAATACACATTTAGAGTATGAAATACCTCTACATAAAGAGAGAAGACGCAAAGAAATAGCACCAATTACAGAGGCAAATTCTTTAGGGGAAACAGGGAAGTTGAAGCATGCAAGGAATTCATTAAAAGTCATTAACTACTCTTGATAATTCAAAAACAGTCCAACTAAAAGAATACGTCAAACCAAGTTATCACAAATATATTATTAGGCTTAAACAAAATATTACAATTATTCCAAAATTGATAATGATGTGGTACAAAAAATATGCTTGTAAATGAACTTCCAAGCCAACATGCTTGCCTGTCAAAAGCAGACAGTTTAACTGGAAGTTTTTTGCATGATTTAATGAAGTGACAGAAACTGGGCAACCTTGCTTAACCCCTCTTTCCAGATAAAATCTTTGTGTAGTGCCATTACTTAATTTCACAGAACTATTTCGGTAACACTTTACAATACGGGTGCACTAATATGCATTAATTCATCCTTAACTAATGCACAAATTATCATGAGTTAATGTATAACTCATGAAGAACTAAACCATTAATTAATGATTACTGCATCAGCAACTTATAAAGAGTCAATATGATTAATAGATTAAGTAATACATGAATTGCTATTAATTCAATGTGTCGTTGTGTATTAATTCCTTAATAACATATTTTATTAACTAATAGAGTAAATTAATGTTAATTACCATAATTAGTCAAAGCTATGCACTTCAACTTCCAGTTGTCTGCTTTAATTAATCATTAGCTAATGATTTGCAAAGGTATCATTATGTTATGACTTTACTTGTTGAGGCATATCATTATTAACGAGTCATTTAGTAATTGTAGTGAATTAATTAATTGTAGTGAATTGAATTAATTAATTAATGATGTATTAATGCATATTAGTGTACCCGTCATATTATCTGTAAGTTGAAATACAAGGCTTTGGCTCATTCTGGTAATTAACATATTAATTAACACTATTAGTTAAAAAAATTAGTTATTATCGAATTAATCCACAATTACATATTTAATTAATAACAATTCATGTATGAACTAATACATTAACCCTACAGACTCTTAATTAGTTCCTAATGTGTTAATCATTAATGAATAGCTTTAATAATAATTAGTTACACATTAATTCAGTATTATTTGTGCATTAGTTAAGCATGAATTAATGCTTATTAGTGCACACTTATTGTAAAGTGTTACCACTATTTCCACCTGCATAGTTTTCATGGCATTACAGAAGTAAGCCCCAAACCCAGTGTTCTAAACAGTAAAAAATAAAAGGGTGCTAAACAGAATCATAGGCTTTGAAAAAAAATAAAAAAGTATAAAGCTATTTTCCTTTATAAGGTCAGAATAATCAATAAGATCAAAAATAAGTCTGATATTATTAAATACATGTCTGTTTCTCATAAACCCAGATTGATTTTCATCAATAATGGAATCTAATACCAATTTCAACCTGGGCAAAGACATGAGCAATTATGTTATTGTCATTATTAGTCTCATCCCGATTCGTCATATAACTGACGTCTTGGGACGTCTTTTGACCATTCGTCAATATACGACTTTTTAGGGCCCCCTTAAACGTCAGTAGATGACGTTATCGAATCCTAACTCTACCCCAGACCTAAACCTAACCCTAAACCCAACTCGTCACCTAACTGACGTTAAAGGTAAGGCGTCAGTTGTATGACGACCCGGGATCGTCATCTACCGACGTTTAAGGGGGCCCTAAAAAGTCGTATATTGACGAATGGTCAAAAGACATCCCAAGACGTCAGTTATATGACGAATTGGGATGAGACCATGTAGTTATTTAACAGACTAATGGGTCTCCATTATCAATACGAAACACGTCTTTCTTGGGCATAGAAATCAAACCAAAAATCAAAAATCAAAAATATACCTTCCATCATAAAAAAGCAGACATCTTCTCTACATGCTCTAACTATTTTTACCTTGATCTAAAATAAATGCTCCTTGTGCTAGCATTCTGTTCATAGCTTCAAAGCTCATTTTGCAGCTCTGTTACACGTAATCTATGTCCTTCTAACAGGTCCACATTAGGAATGTTAGAAATGGCTAAGATTTCACTAACAACTTTCTCTTCCATAAGACGTTGTGATTTAAATAAACTTCCTCAAATATTTTCCAATTTCCAGTTTTATTTAGTCATAAACAACCCTTCCTTTTTTGTGCTTTAATCCAATAATAATTTACCAAAAGTCATTTGTGGGTCAAAAAGACCCCAAATGAAAGCTCAAGTGTTAAATGCACTTCGTACAATTCACTACTTTTACAGACTAATTAAAATAACCGCGAAGCACATAAAAAAAAATGAAACATATGTGTGTTCTACTGGTAAGGGAAAATGCAGATGACCAAAAGACAGTCAATAGATGTTAAGCCTCTCTTACCTCATCTTCAATTCCTGTAACATCTAGAGTAATCATGCTTGAGCCAAACTGAATATTGTCTTCCTTTTATAGAGTCCCACCAGCAGGAAGCGTATTTTCGTTATACGATCTCACAAACTTAAAGTCACTTGTGCGCGAGCCTCTGGTTAGATAGGCGTCATAGTTGTAAGAGCTGCGGAGAGTTCCTGCTCTATCCACCTCTGCATAGTAGTCATAATGCAATGATCAAGTATGATGTTAATTTAGAGTTGTTGTCCTCATAAGTCATATCTCTAAGTTCAAGAACTTCAGAAAGGTTGTCAGAAATGAGTAAATTCACAGCACAGGTTGTAGACAGAGAGGGCTGCCCGTTATCCTTCACTGAAATAACAAGGTTCTGCTTCATATTGTCAGATTAAGAAATGTCACGTTGTGTTTTGATCTCTCCACTATAGAGACCAATGGAGAAAAGTCCCGGATCAGTAGATTTCAAGATCTGATAGGACAGCCATGCGTTCTGTCCAGAGTCAGCATCTACAGCGATCACCTTGGAGACCAGAGAGCCCGAGAGAGTCGCTTTAGGAACCATTTCAGTCATTAAAGACTTTCCATCTGGAACAGGGTATAATATCCGAGGAGAGTTATCATTCTCATCTGTTATGAAGACTTTCACAGTCACGTTACTGCTGAGCGGAGGAGAACCATTGTCTCTGGCGACAACTGACACTGAAGTTTCTGAACTGCTCATAGTCAAATGATCTTACAGCATGAATCACCCCTGTATCTCCATTAACAGACAGAAATGAGGACACTGGGACCCCATTGACTTCACTGGGTACCAGAGAGTACAGTACAGTGCTGTTCTGTCTCCAGTCTGGGTCATTTGCATTGACAGAACAAATAGAAGTGCCTGGTTTGGTATTTTCACTTATGTAAACAATATAATTCTGTAACTCAAATGTAGGGGAGTTGTCGTTGATGTCTGAAACTTGTATGTTCAGCGTTATATTGGAGAATAAGGGGGGTGTACCTCCATCCTTTGCTGTTATTGTCACATTATAATTTTCGAATTGTTCTCGATCAAGCGAAGTACACTGAAAAAAATGATTTTTGCTGCTTGTTCAAATTGCTTGATTAAAATTAGCTTAAGCAACATAATTGCTTTACATTTTGTCCAAACTTAATTTGATTGTGTCCAATCTACTTAAATATATGTACAATTTAAGTTTACTTAATTTGTTTGTGTTGGATTACATGATTGATTTGTGTTGCATTAACTGAAACTGGGCGGTGCATGTTAATTCCCAGCATGCTTTGCATATGTCTGAATTACGAGAGAATAAATGTTGAAATTAAGTGTTATTTTATATATTTTTGAGAAAATACGAAAAAGTTAGTGTGTAATTGTGTTTAATGTTCAATTACATTGGAATTATTAGAACTATTTAAATAACAGTTGGTTAATGTGGAGAAGAGTGGATCATTTCGTTAGGCTGTGGAGCGCTTCAACTGTATTTATAGCAACTGCTTTTTGTTGATAGTGTATGTACTTGTATACCTTAGCATTCAGTATGCTAACAAGTACTATAGCAAACTTCAAGCTATAGACTAGAAATTAACATGTATGACACAAAAATATATTAAATCTAACCTGGATTAATGAATATATGAATTTGAATACCTGAAACAGCCAATCAGGGAGCCTTTTAAAATCACTTTGAGACTACTTAAGTGGATAACTTAAAATGACTTAATTCCATGACACTGAAGATACATGAATAAATTATGTTTGTGTAACTTAATTGGTTCATGTGGGACCGATGTACACTATCAAATCATTTAAATCAAACACTTTTTTTCAGTGTAGTTGTTGAGATAATGAAATAAGACTTGATGTACGGCTGTAGTTGAAATGGCAGACTCGTCGAAATGGAACAAGTAACTAAGTTATTGTTATAAATATGTATTGTGTTGTGTGAATGTTCTGTACATTTTGCCCTTGGCATGTTTTCATAGAATTGTACAGCACATTGGTCAACTACCCGTTGTTTTTAATTGTGCTTTATAAATAAATTACCTTACCTTACCTTACCTTACCTTACCTTACCTTACCTTACCTTACCTCAATACAGAAAATATTGACTTTTTCTCACACTGCAGATAAACCAACAGTAGGCATACTATTACCCTCATTGATCATGTATCATGCTCTTCTCTTCTATTATATATATATATATATATATATATATATATATATATATATATATATATATATATATATATATATATATATATATATATATATATAACTGCACTACAATTAAACTGAGAGAGGTTATAGCACTTTCGTATTGTTGTCCTACTGTTAGTTTAACTGCTTCTATTGTTCTCATTTGTAAGTCGCTTTGGATAAAAGCTCTGGAAGGGTCTACAGCCTCAATTTTTGCACCCAGGTCCATGTCTCGTGGCCCTCTATCAGAATCCAGAGTTTTGAGAAGATTGGAGAAACTTAATTTTTCACCCCCCGAAAAAAAAAAAAAAAAAAAAAAAAACGTAAGGGGTAACACTGTCATTTTTTGTTCTGGTCAACATTTTGAGTTTCAATATCTCAGCTATGGAGTGGTCTAGAGCCTCAATTTTTGCACCCAGGTCCAGGTCTCGTGGCCCTCTGTCAGAATCCATAGTTTTGAGAAGATTGGAGAAACTTAATTTTTCACCCCCCGAAAAAAAACGTAAGGGGTAACACTGTCATTTTTTTTTTCTGGTCAACATTTTGAGTTTAAATATCTCAGGTTTGGAAGGGTCTACAGCCTCAATTTTTGCACCCAGGTCCATGTCTCATGGCCCTCTATCAGAATCCAGAGTTTTGAGAAGATTGGAGAAACTTAATTTTTCACCCCCTGAAAAAAAAAACGTAAGGGGTAACACTGTCATTTTTTTTCTGGTCAAAATTTTGAGTTTCAATATCTCAGCTCTGGAAGGGTCTACGGCCTCAATTTTTCCACCCAGGTCCATGTCTCGTGGCCCTCTATCAGAATCCAGAGTTTTGAGAAGATTGGAGAAACTTAATTTTTCACCCCCCCCCCCCCCCCAAAAAAAAAAAAAAAAAAAAAAAAAACGTAAGGGTTAACACTGTCATTTTTTTTCCGGTCAAAATTTTGAGTTTCAATATCTCAGCTCTGGAAGGGTCTAGAGCCTCAATTTTTGCACCCAGGTCCATGTCTCGTGACCCTCTATCAGAATCCAGAGTTTCGAGAAGATTGGAGAAACTTAATTTTTCACCCCCCGAAAAAAAAAACATAAGGGGTAACACTGTCATTTTTTTTTCTGGTCAAAATTTTGAGTTTCAATATCTCAGCTCTGGAAGGGTCTAGAGCCTCAATTTTTGCACCCAGGTCCATGTCTCGTGACCCTCTATCAGAATCCAGAGTTTCGAGAAGATTAGAGAAACTTAATTTTTCACCCCCCGAAAAAAAAAACATAAGGGGTAACACTGTCATTTTTTTTTCTGGTCAAAATTTTGAGTTTCAATATCTCAGCTCTGGAAGGGTCTAGAGCCTCAATTTTTGCACCCAGGTCCATGTCTCGTGACCCTCTATCAGAATCCAGAGTTTCGAGAAGATTGGAGAAACTTAATTTTTCACCCCCTGAAAAAAAAAAAACATAAGGGGTAACACTGTCATTTTTTTTTCTGGTCAAAATTTTGAGTTTCAATATCTCAGCTCTGGAAGGGTCTAGAGCCTCAATTTTTGCACCCATGTCCATGTCTCGTGACCCTCTATCAGAATCCAGAGTTTTGAGAAGATTGGAGAAACTTAATTTTTCACCCCCCGAAAAAAAAAAAACATAAGGGGTAACACTGTCATTTTTTTTTCTGGTCAAAATTTTGAGTTTCAATAGCTCAGCTCTGGAAGGGTCTAGAGCCTCAATTTTTGCACCCAGGTCCATGTCTCGTGACAACTCTATCAGAATCCAGAGTTTCGAGAAGATTGGAGAAACTTAATTTTTCATCCCCCGAAAAAAAACATCAGGGGTAACACTGTCATTTTTTTTTCCTGGTCAAAATTTTGAGTTTCAATATCTCAGCTCTGGAAGGGTCTAGAGCCTCAATTTTTGCACCCAGGTCCATGTCTCGTGACCCTCTATCAGAATCCAGAGTTTCGAGAAGATTGGAGAAACTTAATTTTTCACCCCCCGAAAAAAATCATAAGGGGTAACACTGTCATTTTTTTTCTGGTCAAAATTTTGAGTTTCAATATCTCAGCTCTGGAAGGGTCTAGAGCCTCAATTTTTGCACCCAGGTCCATGTCTCGTGACCCTCTATCAGAATCTAGAGTTTCAAGAAGATCGGAGGGGGTCAAAATTTCGGCGAAAAACGACAGTGTTACCCCTTATGGTTTTTTTTCAGGTCAAAACTTTGACATCCGATATCTCGGCTCTGGAAGGGTCTAGAGCCTTCATTTTTGCGCGCTGGTCGAAGTCTCGTGGCCCTCTGTCAGAATCCAGAGTTTCAAGAAGATCGGAGGGGGTCAAAATTTCGGCCAAAAACGACAGTGTTACCCCTTATGTTTTTTTTTTTCGGGTCAAAACTTTGACATCCGATATCTCGGCTCTGGAAGGGTCTAGAGCCTCCTTTTTTGCGCGCTGGTCGAAGTCTCGTGGCCCTCTGTCAGAATCCAGAGTTTCAAGAAGATCGGAGGGGGTCAAAATTTCGGCCAAAAATGACAGTGTTACCCCTTATGTTTTTTTTTTCGGGTCAAAACTTTGACGTCCGATATCTCGGCTCTGGAAGGGTCTAGAGCCTCCATTTTTGCGCGCTGGTCGAAGTCTCATGGCCCTCTGTCAGAATCCAGAGTTTCAAGAAGATCGGAGGGGGTCAAAATTTCGGCCAAAAAAAAAAAAAAATGACAGTGTTACCCCTTATGTTTTTTTTTCAGGTCCAAATTTTGACCTTCGATATCTCGGCTCTGGAAGGCTCTAGAGCATACATTTTTGCGCGCTGGTCGTAGTCTTGTGGCCCTCTGTCAGAATCCAGAGTTTCAAGAAGATCGGAGGGGGTCAAAATTTCGGCCAAAAAAAAATGACAGTGTTCAAGAAGATCGGAGGGGATCAAAATTTCGGCCAAAAAAAAAAATGACAGTGTTACCCCTTTTGTTTTTTTTTTCAGGTGCAAATTTTGACCTTCGATATCTCGACTCTGGAAGGGTCTAGAGCCTCCATTTTTGCGCGCTGGTCGTAGTCTCGTGGCCCTCTGTCAGAATCCAGAGTTTCAAGAAGATCGGAGGGGGTCAAAATTTCGGCCAAAAAAAAATGACAGTGTTACCCCTTATGTTTTTTTTTCAGGTCCAAATTTTGACCTTCGATATCTCGGCTCTGGAAGGGTCTAGAGCCTCCATTTTTGCGCGCTGGTCGTAGTCTCGTGGCCCTCTGTCAGAATCCAGAGTTTCAAGAAGATTGGAGGGGGTCAAAATTTCGCCAAAAAAAAAAATGACAGTGTTACCCCTTATGTTTTTTTTCAGGTCCAAATTTTGACCTTCGATATCTCGGCTCTGGAAGGGTCTAGAGCCTTCATTTTTGCGCGCTGGTCGAAGTCTCGTGGCCCTCTGTCAGAATCCAGAGTTTCAAGAAGATTGGAGGGGGTCAAAATTTCGCCAAAAAAAAAAAAATGACAGTGTTACCCCTTATGTTTTTTTTTCAGGTCCAAATTTTGACCTTCGATATCTCGGCTCTGGAATGGTCTAGAGCCTCCATTTTTGCGCGCTGGTCGTAGTCTCGTGGCCCTCTGTCAGAATCCAGAGTTTCAAGAAGATCGGAGGGGGTCAAAATTTCGGCCAAAAAAATGACAGTGTTACCCCTTATGTTTTTTTTTCAGGTCCAATTTTTGACCTTCGATATCTCGGCTCTGGAAGGGTCTAGAGCCTCCATTTTTGCGCGCTGGTCGTAGTCTCGTGGCCCTCTGTCAGAATCCAGAGTTTCAAGAAGATCGGAGGGGGTCAAAATTTCGGCCAAAAAAAAAAATGACAGTGTTACCCCTTATGTTTTTTTTTCAGGTCCAAATTTTGACCTTCGATATCTCGGCTCTGGAAGGGTCTAGAGCCTTCATTTTTGCGCGCTGGTCGAAGTCTCGTGGCCCTCTGTCAGAATCCAGAGTTTCAAGAAGATCGGAGGGAGTCAAAATTTCGGCCAAAAAAAATGACAGTGTTACCCCTTATGTTTTTTTTTCAGGTCCAAATTTTGACCTTTGATATCTCGGCTCTGGAAGGGTCTAGAGCCTCCATTTTTGCGCGCTGGTCGAAGTCTCGTGGCCCTCTGTCAGAGTCCAGAGTTTCAAGAAGATCGGAGGGGGTCAAAATTTCGGCCAAAAAAAAAAAATGACAGTGTTACCCCTTATGTTTAACCTGGGTTCAAATCACACTCTTGTGACGCTTTAGTTTCACTGGATTGTCGAAGTAAGACATGCTCCCAAAAAAAGAAGAGTGAGTGTGCAAGCTACAGTGGCTCAGTGGTCTGAGTGTTATGGTTCCATGTGGAAAACCAGGGTTCGAGCCTCACTCTTACCATGCTTTAGTTTCACTGGCTTTGTCCAAGAAAGACATGTTCCCAAAAAAGGAAGTGTGAGTGTGTATGGTCCAGTGGCTGAGTGTTGTGATTCTATGTGGGAAACCCGGGTTCCAGCCTCACTCTTATCATGCTTTGGTTTCACTGGCTTTGTCCAAGTTAGACATGTTCCCAAAAAGGAAGTGTGAGTGTGTTAGGTCCAGTGGCTCAGTGGTCTGAGTCTTGTGATTCCATGTGGGAGACCCGGATTCGAATCACACTTTTGTGATGCTTTAGTTGCACTGGATTGTCGAAGTCGTCCCAACTCGTCCACATGCTCCCAAAAAAAGAAGAGTGAGTGTGCAAGCTCCAGTGGCTCAGTGGTCTGAGTGTTATGGTTCCATGTGGGAAACCAGGGTTTGAGCCTCACTCTTACCATGCTTTAGTTTCAAGGGGTTTGTCCAAGAGAGAAAATGACTTGCTCCCAAAAAATTAAGTATATGTGTGGATGGTCCAGTGGCTCAGTGGGTGAGCTCTCACTTCCCAGTTGGGAGGTTCCTGGTTCAAGACTAGGCTGGACACTGAAGCAAGTGATGGTTGCAGGTTGGAGGATGAGGAGAATGAGGAGAATGAGGAGAATGAGGAGAATGAGGAGAATGAGGAGAATGAGGAGGACTGAAGATTGTGGAGGATTATCTAGGTTGAGAACTATAGATAATAGTGTGTATGAGGTAAGAAATTAAATATTTTTTGGTGCATGCTAATGCTGTGTACATTTCATGTATTCCAAAATTAAAATTTTGGTTAAGTCCCACAAAAAAATGCCTCTCTCTGCAGCAACACCGCTGCTGGATATCGTCCCAGAAATCCCCAGGGGGAGGAGTTAGGTTATTTCCTCCCCCCTTCGTGTCCTGACCGTCTCTCGTCCCCCAGCTGCAGATCTGGAGGATGTTCGTCAACGCAACCATGCTTCACGGTCCAGCCCGGTCTTGAACCAGGAACATCCCAACCTCCCGATTCGGGAGTGAGAGCTCATCCACGGAGCCACTGGACCATCCACACTCAAACTTCTTTTTTTTGGGAGCATGTCTTCTTTATTTGGACCAAACCGGTGAAAGAAGAGTTTTACCAACAAGAGACTCGAACCAGGATTCTCCACACAAGAGCGCAACACTCACACCACTGAGCCACTGGACCATACACGCTCATACTTAATTTTTTGGGAGCATGTCTTTCTCTCTCTTGGACAAACCCATTGAAAATAAAGCATCATAAGAGTGAGGCTCAAACCCTGGTTTCCCACATGGAACCATAACACTCAGACCACTGAGCCACTGGAGCTTGCACACTCACTCTTCTTTTTTGGGGAGCATGTCTTACTTCGACAATCCAGTGAAACTAAAGCATCACAAGAGTGTGATTTGAACCTGGGTTTCCCACATAGAATCACAACACTCAGACCACTGAGCCACAGGAGCTTCTTCATTTCAATGTTTCTGTTTGTCTCAAAAAATCACACTAAAGTAATTTCAACCGCAAAAGTGAGATTTGAACCAGGGTTGTCAACACAGAACAGCAACGCTTTTACCACTGAACCACTTACAGTTGGATGTCCTTTTTGAAGATTGGTCTTTTTATTTGGACCAAACCAATCAAACTAAAAATGTTAACCGTCAAGAGACTCAAACATGGATTCTCCACACGAGAGATTGACACTCACACCACTGAGCCATTCAAGCTTCCACTCTTTCACTTTCTTTTGCAGGCATTTCTTTTTTATTTGGACAAAACCATTCAAAATGAAGCATTTTAATGCAAAGAGTGGGACTTGAACCCAAATCCTCAATATGATAGAGGAACACTCTGACCACTGAGCCATTCAAGCTTCCACTTTTTCACTTTATTTTGCAGGCATGTTTTTTTATTTGGACAAGACCCTTCAAAATAAAGAATTTTCATGCTAAGAGCAGGACTTGAACCTAAATCCTCAACATGATAGAGTAACACTCTAACCACTGAGCCATTCAAGCTTCCAATCTTTCACTTTATTTTGCAGGCATTTCTTTTTTATTTGGACAAAACCCTTCAAAATAAAGCATTTTAATGCTAAGAGTGGGACTTGAACCCAAATCCTCGACATGATAGTGTAATACTCTAACCACTGAGCCATTCATGCTTCCTCTCTTTGGCTTTATTTTGCAGCCATGTCTTTTTTATTTGGACAAAACCCTTCAAAATAAAGCATTTTAATGCAAAGAGTGGGACTCGAACCCCTATCCTCAACATGATAGAGGAACACTCTAACCACTGAGCCATTCAAGCTTCCACTCTTTCACTTTATTTTGCAGCCATGTCTTTTTTATTTGGACAAAACCCTTCAAAATAAAGAATTTTAATGTTAAGAGCGGACTTGAACCCAAATCCTCAACATGATAGAGTAACACTCTAACCACTGAGCCATTCAAGCTTCCACTCTTTCACTTTATTTTGCAGAAATGTCTTTTTATTTGGACAAAACCATTCAAACTAAAGCATTTTAATGCAAAGAGTGGGACTTGAACCCAAATCCTCAACATGATAGAGGAACACTCTGACCACTGAGCCATTCAAACTTGCAGACTTTCACTTTATTTTGCTGGCATGTCTTTTTTATTTGGACAAAACCCTTCAAAATAAAGCATTTTAATGCAAAGAGTGGGACTTGATCCCATATCCTCAACATGATAGAGGAACACTCCAACCACTGAGCCATTCAAGCTTCAACTCTTTGACTTTATTGACTTTATTTTGACCTGAAAAAAAAAACATAAGGGGTAACACTGTCGTTTTTGGCCGAAATTTTGACCCCCTCCGATCTTCTCGAAACTCTGGATTCTGACAGAGGGCCACGAGACTTCGACCAGCGCGCAAAAATGGAGGCTCTAGACCCTTCCAGAGCCGAGATATCGGATGTCAAAGTTTTGACCTGAAAAAAAAACATAAGGGGTAACACTGTCGTTTTTGGCCGAAATTTTGACCCCCTCCGATCTTCTCGAAACTCTGGATTCTGACAGAGGGCCACGAGACTTCGACCAGCGCGCAAAAATGGAGGCTCTAGACCCTTCCAGAGCCGAGATATCGGATGTCAAAGTTTTGACCTGAAAAAAAAAAACATAAGGGGTCCGATATCTCGGCCCTGGAAGGGTCTAGAGCCTCCATTTTTGCGCGCTGGTCGAAGTCTCGTGGCCCTCTGTCAGAATCCAGAGTTTCGAGAAGATCGGAGGGGGTCAAAATTTCGGCCAAAAACGACAGTGTTACCCCTTATGTTTTTTTTTCAGGTCAAAACTTTGACATCCGATATCTCGGCTCTGGAAGGGTCTAGAGCCTCCATTTTTGCGCGCTGGTCGAAGTCTCGTGGCCCTCTGTCAGAATCCAGAGTTTCGAGAAGATCGGAGGGGGTCAAAATTTCGGCCAAAAACGACAGTGTTACCCCTTATGTTTTTTTTTCAGGTCAAAACTTTGACATACGATATCTCGGCTCTGGAAGGGTCTAGAGCCTCCATTTTTGCGCGCTGGTCGAAGTCTCGTGGCCCTCTGTCAGAATCCAGAGTTTCGAGAAGATCGGAGGGGGTCAAAATTTCGGCCAAAAACGACAGTGTTACCCCTTATGTTTTTTTTCAGGTCAAAACTTTGACATCCGATATCTCGGCTCTGGAAGGGTCTAGAGCCTCCATTTTTGCGCGCTGGTCGAAGTCTCGTGGCCCTCTGTCAGAATCCAGAGTTTCGAGAAGATCGGAGGGGGTCAAAATTTCGGCCAAAAACGACAGTGTTACCCCTTATGTTTTTTTTTCAGGTCAAAAATTTGACATCCGATATCTCGGCTCTGGAAGGGTCTAGAGCCTCCATTTTTGCGCGCTGGTCGAAGTCTCGTGGCCCTCTGTCAGAATCCAGAGTTTCGAGAAGATCGGAGGGGGTCAAAATTTCGGCTAAAAACGACAGTGTTACCCCTTATGTTTTTTTTTCAGGTCAAAACTTTGACATCCGATATCTCGGCTCTGGAAGGGTCTAGAGCCTCCATTTTTGCGCGCTGGTCGAAGTCTCGTGGCCCTCTGTCAGAATCCAGAGTTTCGAGAAGATCGGAGGGGGTCAAAATTTCGTCCAAAAACGACAGTGTTACCCCTTATGTTTTTTTTCAGGTCAAAACTTTGACATCCGATATCTCGGCTCTGGAAGGGTCTAGAGCCTCCATTTTTGCGCGCTGGTCGAAGTCTCGTGGCCCTCTGTCAGAATCCAGAGTTTCGAGAAGATCGGAGGGGGTCAAAATTTCGGCCAAAAACGACAGTGTTACCCCTTATGTTTTTTTTTCAGGTCAAAACTTTGACATCCGATATCTCGGCTCTGGAAGGGTCTAGAGCCTCCATTTTTGCGCGCTGGTCGAAGTCTCGTGGCCCTCTGTCAGAATCCAGAGTTTCGAGAAGATCGGAGGGGGTCAAAATTTCGGCCAAAAACGACAGTGTTACCCCTTATGTTTTTTTTTTCTGGTCAAAACTTTGACATCCGATATCTCGGCTCTGGAAGGGTCTAGAGCCTCCATTTTTGCGCGCTGGTCGAAGTCTCGTGGCCCTCTGTCAGAATCCAGAGTTTCGAGAAGATCGGAGGGGGTCAAAATTTCGGCCAAAAACGACAGTGTTACCCCTTATGTTTTTTTTTCAGGTCAAAACTTTGACATCCGATATCTCGGCCCTGGAAGGGTCTAGAGCCTCCATTTTTGCGCGCTGGTAGAAGTCTCGTGGCCCTCTGTCAGAATCCAGAGTTTCGAGAAGATCGGAGGGGGTAAAATTTCGGCCAAAAACGACAGTGTTACCCCTTATGGTTTTTTTTCAGGTCAAAACTTTGACATCCGATATCTCGGCCCTGGAAGGGTCTAGAGCCTCCATTTTTGCGCGCTGGTCGAAGTCTCGTGGCCCTCTGTCAGAATCCAGAGTTTCGAGAAGATCGGAGGGGGTCAAAATTTCGGCCAAAAACGACAGTGTTACCCCTTATGTTTTTTTTTCAGGTCAAAACTTTGACATCCGATATCTCGGCTCTGGAAGGGTCTAGAGCCTCCATTTTTGCGCGCTGGTCGAAGTCTCGTGGCCCTCTGTCAGAATCCAGAGTTTCGAGAAGATCGGAGGGGGTCAAAATTTCGGCCAAAAACGACAGTGTTACCCCTTATGTTTTTTTTCAGGTCAAGACTTTGACATCCGATATCTCGGCTCTGGAAGGGTCTAGAGCCTCCATTTTTGCGCGCTGGTCGAAGTCTCGTGGCCCTCTGTCAGAATCCAGGGTTTCAAGAAGATCGGAGGGGGTCAAAATTTCGGCCAAAAAAGACAGTGTTACCCCTTATGTTTTTTTTTTCAGGTCAAAACTTTGACATCCGATATCTCGGCTCTGGAAGGGTCTAGAGCCTCCATTTTTGCGCGCTGGTCGAAGTCTCGTGGCCCTCTGTCAGAATCCAAAGTTTCGAGAAGATCGGAGGGGGTCAAAATTTCGGCCAAAAACGACAGTGTTACCCCTTATGTTTTTTTTTTCAGGTCAAAACTTTGACATCCGATATCTCGGCTCTGGAAGGGTCTAGAGCCTCCATTTTTGCGCGCTGGTCGAAGTCTCGTGGCCCTCTGTCAGAATCCAGAGTTTCGAGAAGATCGGAGGGGGTCAAAATTTCGGCCAAAAACGACAGTGTTACCCCTTATGTTTTTTTTTCAGGTCAAAACTTTGACATCCGATATCTCGGCTCTGGAAGGGTCTAGAGCCTCCATTTTTGCGCGCTGGTTGAAGTCTCATGGCCCTCTGTCAGAATCCAGAGTTTCGAGAAGATCGGAGGGGGTCAAAATTTCGGCCAAAAACGACAGTGTTACCCCTTATGTTTTTTTTCAGGTCAAAACTTTGACATCCGATATCTCGGCCCTGGAAGGGTCTAGAGCCTCCATTTTTGCGCGCTGGTCGAAGTCTCGTGGCCCTCTGTCAGAATCCAGAGTTTCGAGAAGATCGGAGGGGGTCAAAATTTCGGCCAAAAACGACAGTGTTACCCCTTATGTTTTTTTTTCAGGTCAAAACTTTGACATCCGATATCTCGGCCCTGGAAGGGTCTAGAGCCTCCATTTTTGCGCGCTGGTCGAAGTCTCGTGGCCCTCTGTCAGAATCCAGAGTTTCGAGAAGATCGGAGGGGGTCAAAATTTCGGCCAAAAACGACAGTGTTACCCCTTATGTTTTTTTTTCAGGTCAAAACTTTGACATCCGATATCTCGGCTCTGGAAGGGTCTAGAGCCTCCATTTTTGCGCGCTGGTCGAAGTCTCGTGGCCCTCTGTCAGAATCCAGAGTTTCGAGAAGATCGGAGGGGGTCAAAATTTCGGCCAAAAACGACAGTGTTACCCCTTATGTTTTTTTTTCAGGTCAAAACTTTGACATCCGATATCTCGGCTCTGGAAGGGTCTAGAGCCTCCATTTTTGCGCGCTGGTTGAAGTCTCATGGCCCTCTGTCAGAATCCAGAGTTTCGAGAAGATCGGAGGGGGTCAAAATTTCGGCCAAAAACGACAGTGTTACCCCTTATGTTTTTTTTCAGGTCAAAACTTTGACATCCGATATCTCGGCCCTGGAAGGGTCTAGAGCCTCCATTTTTGCGCGCTGGTCGAAGTCTCGTGGCCCTCTGTCAGAATCCAGAGTTTCGAGAAGATCGGAGGGGGTCAAAATTTCGGCCAAAAACGACAGTGTTACCCCTTATGTTTTTTTTTCAGGTCAAAACTTTGACATCCGATATCTCGGCCCTGGAAGGGTCTAGAGCCTCCATTTTTGCGCGCTGGTCGAAGTCTCGTGGCCCTCTGTCAGAATCCAGAGTTTCGAGAAGATCGGAGGGGGTCAAAATTTCGGCCAAAAACGACAGTGTTACCCCTTATGTTTTTTTCAGGTCAAAACTTTGACATCCGATATCTCGGCTCTGGAAGGGTCTAGAGCCTCCATTTTTGCGCGCTGGTCGAAGTCTCGTGGCCCTCTGTCAGAATCCAGAGTTTCGAGAAGATCGGAGGGGGTCAAAATTTCGGCCAAAAACGACAGTGTTACCCCTTATGTTTTTTTTTCAGGTCAAAACTTTGACATCCGATATCTCGGCTCTGGAAGGGTCTAGAGCCTCCATTTTTGCGCGCTGGTCGAAGTCTCGTGGCCCTCTGTCAGAATCCAGAGTTTCGAGAAGATTGGAGGGGGTCAAAATTTCGGCCAAAAACGACAGTGTTACCCCTTATGTTTTTTTTTTCTGGTCAAAACTTTGACATCCGATATCTCGGCTCTGGAAGGGTCTAGAGCCTCCATTTTTGCGCGCTGGTCGAAGTCTTGTGGCCCTCTGTCAGAATCCAGAGTTTCGAGAAGATCGGAGGGGGTCAAAATTTCGGCCAAAAACGACAGTGTTACCCCTTATGTTTTTTTTTCAGGTCAAAACTTTGACATCCGATATCTCGGCCCTGGAAGGGTCTAGAGCCTCCATTTTTGCGCGCTGGTAGAAGTCTCGTGGCCCTCTGTCAGAATCCAGAGTTTCGAGAAGATCGGAGGGGGTAAAATTTCGGCCAAAAACGACAGTGTTACCCCTTATGGTTTTTTTTCAGGTCAAAACTTTGACATCCGATATCTCGGCCCTGGAAGGGTCTAGAGCCTCCATTTTTGCGCGCTGGTCGAAGTCTCGTGGCCCTCTGTCAGAATCCAGAGTTTCGAGAAGATCGGAGGGGGTCAAAATTTCGGCCAAAAACGACAGTGTTACCCCTTATGTTTTTTTTTCAGGTCAAAACTTTGACATCCGATATCTCGGCTCTGGAAGGGTCTAGAGCCTCCATTTTTGCGCGCTGGTCGAAGTCTCGTGGCCCTCTGTCAGAATCCAGAGTTTCGAGAAGATCGGAGGGGGTCAAAATTTCGGCCAAAAACGACAGTGTTACCCCTTATGTTTTTTTTCAGGTCAAGACTTTGACATCCGATATCTCGGCTCTGGAAGGGTCTAGAGCCTCCATTTTTGCGCGCTGGTCGAAGTCTCGTGGCCCTCTGTCAGAATCCAGGGTTTCAAGAAGATCGGAGGGGGTCAAAATTTCGGCCAAAAAAGACAGTGTTACCCCTTATGTTTTTTTTTTCAGGTCAAAACTTTGACATCCGATATCTCGGCTCTGGAAGGGTCTAGAGCCTCCATTTTTGCGCGCTGGTCGAAGTCTCGTGGCCCTCTGTCAGAATCCAAAGTTTCGAGAAGATCGGAGGGGGTCAAAATTTCGGCCAAAAACGACAGTGTTACCCCTTATGTTTTTTTTTTCAGGTCAAAACTTTGACATCCGATATCTCGGCTCTGGAAGGGTCTAGAGCCTCCATTTTTGCGCGCTGGTCGAAGTCTCGTGGCCCTCTGTCAGAATCCAGAGTTTCGAGAAGATCGGAGGGGGTCAAAATTTCGGCCAAAAACGACAGTGTTACCCCTTATGTTTTTTTTTCAGGTCAAAACTTTGACATCCGATATCTCGGCTCTGGAAGGGTCTAGAGCCTCCATTTTTGCGCGCTGGTTGAAGTCTCATGGCCCTCTGTCAGAATCCAGAGTTTCGAGAAGATCGGAGGGGGTCAAAATTTCGGCCAAAAACGACAGTGTTACCCCTTATGTTTTTTTTCAGGTCAAAACTTTGACATCCGATATCTCGGCCCTGGAAGGGTCTAGAGCCTCCATTTTTGCGCGCTGGTCGAAGTCTCGTGGCCCTCTGTCAGAATCCAGAGTTTCGAGAAGATCGGAGGGGGTCAAAATTTCGGCCAAAAACGACAGTGTTACCCCTTATGTTTTTTTTTCAGGTCAAAACTTTGACATCCGATATCTCGGCCCTGGAAGGGTCTAGAGCCTCCATTTTTGCGCGCTGGTCGAAGTCTCGTGGCCCTCTGTCAGAATCCAGAGTTTCGAGAAGATCGGAGGGGGTCAAAATTTCGGCCAAAAACGACAGTGTTACCCCTTATGTTTTTTTTTCAGGTCAAAACTTTGACATCCGATATCTCGGCTCTGGAAGGGTCTAGAGCCTCCATTTTTGCGCGCTGGTCGAAGTCTCGTGGCCCTCTGTCAGAATCCAGAGTTTCGAGAAGATCGGAGGGGGTCAAAATTTCGGCCAAAAACGACAGTGTTACCCCTTATGTTTTTTTTTCAGGTCAAAACTTTGACATCCGATATCTCGGCTCTGGAAGGGTCTAGAGCCTCCATTTTTGCGCGCTGGTTGAAGTCTCATGGCCCTCTGTCAGAATCCAGAGTTTCGAGAAGATCGGAGGGGGTCAAAATTTCGGCCAAAAACGACAGTGTTACCCCTTATGTTTTTTTTCAGGTCAAAACTTTGACATCCGATATCTCGGCCCTGGAAGGGTCTAGAGCCTCCATTTTTGCGCGCTGGTCGAAGTCTCGTGGCCCTCTGTCAGAATCCAGAGTTTCGAGAAGATCGGAGGGGGTCAAAATTTCTGCCAAAAACGACAGTGTTACCCCTTATGTTTTTTTTTCAGGTCAAAACTTTGACATCCGATATCTCGGCCCTGGAAGGGTCTAGAGCCTCCATTTTTGCGCGCTGGTCGAAGTCTCGTGGCCCTCTGTCAGAATCCAGAGTTTCGAGAAGATCGGAGGGGGTCAAAATTTCGGCCAAAAACGACAGTGTTACCCCTTATGTTTTTTTCAGGTCAAAACTTTGACATCCGATATCTCGGCTCTGGAAGGGTCTAGAGCCTCCATTTTTGCGCGCTGGTCGAAGTCTCGTGGCCCTCTGTCAGAATCCAGAGTTTCGAGAAGATCGGAGGGGGTCAAAATTTCGGCCAAAAACGACAGTGTTACCCCTTATGTTTTTTTTTCAGGTCAAAACTTTGACATCCGATATCTCGGCTCTGGAAGGGTCTAGAGCCTCCATTTTTGCGCGCTGGTCGAAGTCTCGTGGCCCTCTGTCAGAATCCAGAGTTTCGAGAAGATCGGAGGGGGTCAAAATTTCGGCCAAAAACGACAGTGTTACCCCTTATGTTTTTTTTTCAGGTCAAAACTTTGACATCCGATATCTCGGCCCTGGAAGGGTCTAGAGCCTCCATTTTTGCGCGCTGGTCGAAGTCTCGTGGCCCTCTGTCAGAATCCAGAGTTTCGAGAAGATCGGAGGGGGTCAAAATTTCGGCCAAAAACGACAGTGTTACCCCTTATGTTTTTTTTTCAGGTCAAAACTTTGACATCCGATATCTCGGCTCTGGAAGGGTCTAGAGCCTCCATATTTGCGCGCTGGTCGAAGTCTCGTGGCCCTCTGTCAGAATCCAGAGTTTCGAGAAGATCGGAGGGGGTCAAAATTTCGGCCAAAAACGACAGTGTTACCCCTTATGTTTTTTTTTCAGGTCAAAACTTTGACATCCGATATCTCGGCTCTGGAAGGGTCTAGAGCCTCCATTTTTGCGCGCTGGTCGAAGTCTCGTGGCCCTCTGTCAGAATCCAGAGTTTCGAGAAGATCGGAGGGGGTCAAAATTTCGGCCAAAAACGACAGTGTTACCCCTTATGTTTTTTTTTTCAGGTCAAAACTTTGACATCCGATATCTCGGCTCTGGAAGGGTCTAGAGCCTCAATTTTTGCGCGCTGGTCGAAGTCTCGTGGCCCTCTGTCAGAATCCAGAGTTTCGAGAAGATCGGAGGGGGTCAAAATTTCGGCCAAAAACGACAGTGTTACCCCTTATGTTTTTTTTTCAGGTCAAAACTTTGACATCCGATATCTCGGCTCTGGAAGGGTCTAGAGCCTCCATTTTTGCGCGCTGGTCGAAGTCTCGTGGCCCTCTGTCAGAATCCAGAGTTTCGAGAAGATCGGAGGGGGTCAAAATTTCGGCCAAAAACGACAGTGTTACCCCTTATGTTTTTTTTTCTGGTCAAAACTTTGACATCCGATATCTCGGCCCTGGAAGGGTCTAGAGCCTCCATTTTTGCGCGCTGGTCGAAGTCTCGTGGCCCTCTGTCAGAATCCAGAGTTTCGAGAAGATTGGAGGGGGTCAAAATTTCGGCCAAAAACGACAGTGTTACCCCTTATGTTTTTTTTTCAGGTCAAAACTTTGACACCCGATATCTCGGCCCTGGAAGGGTCTAGAGCCTCCATTTTTGCGCGCTGGTCGAAGTCTCGTGGCCCTCTGTCAGAATCCAGAGTTTCAAGAAGATCGGAGGGGGTCAAAATTTCGGCCAAAAACGACAGTGTTACCCCCTATGTTTTTTTTTTCAGGTCAAAACTTTGACATCCGATATCTCGGCTCTGGAAGGGTCTAGAGCCTCCATTTTTGCGCGCTGGTCGAAGTCTCGTGGCCCTCTGTCAGAATCCAGAGTTTCGAGAAGATCGGAGGGGGTCAAAATTTCGGCCAAAAACGACAGTGTTACCCCTTATGTTTTTTTTTCAGGTCAAAACTTTGACATCCGATATCTCGGCTCTGGAAGGGTCTAGAGCCTCCATTTTTGCGCGCTGGTCGAAGTCTCGTGGCCCTCTGTCAGAATCCAGAGTTTCGAGAAGATCGGAGGGGGTCAAAATTTCGGCCAAAAACGACAGTGTTACCCCTTATGTTTTTTTTTCAGGTCAAAACTTTGACATCCGATATCTCGGCCCTGGAAGGGTCTAGAGCCTCCATTTTTGCGCGCTGGTCGAAGTCTCGTGGCCCTCTGTCAGAATCCAGAGTTTCGAGAAGATCGGAGGGGGTCAAAATTTCGGCCAAAAACGACAGTGTTACCCCTTGTGTTTTTTTTTTCAGGTCAAAACTTTGACATCCGATATCTCGGCTCTGGAAGGGTCTAGAGCCTCCATTTTTGCGCGCTGGTCGAAGTCTCGTGGCCCTCTGTCAGAATCCAGAGTTTCGAGAAGATCGGAGGGGGTCAAAATTTCGGCCAAAAACGACAGTGTTACCCCTTATGTTTTTTTTTCAGGTCAAAACTTTGACATCCGATATCTCGGCTCTGGAAGGGTCTAGAGCCTCCATTTTTGCGCGCTGGTCGAAGTCTCGTGGCCCTCTGTCAGAATCCAGAGTTTCGAGAAGATCGGAGGGGGTCAAAATTTCGGCCAAAAACGACAGTGTTACCCCTTATGTTTTTTTTTTCAGGTCAAAACTTTGACATCCGATATCTCGGCTCTGGAAGGGTCTAGAGCCTCCATTTTTGCGCGCTGGTCGAAGTCTCGTGGCCCTCTGTCAGAATCCAGAGTTTCGAGAAGATTGGAGGGGGTCAAAATTTCGGCCAAAAACGACAGTGTTACCCCTTATGTTTTTTTTTTTCAGGTCAAAACTTTGACATCCGATATCTCGGCTCTGGAAGGGTCTAGAGCCTCCATTTTTGCGCGCTGGTCGAAGTCTCGTGGCCCTCTGTCAGAATCCAGAGTTTCGAGAAGATCGGAGGGGGTCAAAATTTCGGCCAAAAACGACAGTGTTACCCCTTATGTTTTTTTTTCAGGTCAAAACTTTGACATCCGATATCTCGGCCCTGGAAGGGTCTAGAGCCTCCATTTTTGCGCGCTGGTCGAAGTCTCGTGGCCCTCTGTCAGAATCCAGAGTTTCGAGAAGATCGGAGGGGGTCAAAATTTCGGCCAAAAACGACAGTGTTACCCCTTATGGTTTTTTTTCAGGTCAAAACTTTGACATCCGATATCTCGGCCCTGGAAGGGTCTAGAGCCTCCATTTTTGCGCGCTGGTCGAAGTCTCGTGGCCCTCTGTCAGAATCCAGAGTTTCGAGAAGATCGGAGGGGGTCAAAATTTCGGCCAAAAACGACAGTGTTACCCCTTATGTTTTTTTTTCAGGTCAAAACTTTGACATCCGATATCTCGGCTCTGGAAGGGTCTAGAGCCTCCATTTTTGCGCGCTGGTCGAAGTCTCGTGGCCCTCTGTCAGAATCCAGAGTTTCGAGAAGATCGGAGGGGGTCAAAATTTCGGCCAAAAACGACAGTGTTACCCCTTATGTTTTTTTTTTCAGGTCAAAACTTTGACATCCGATATCTCGGCTCTGGAAGGGTCTAGAGCCTCCATTTTTGCGCGCTGGTCGAAGTCTCGTGGCCCTCTGTCAGAATCCAGAGTTTCAAGAAGATCGGAGGGGGTCAAAATTTCGGCCAAAAAAGACAGTGTTACCCCTTATGTTTTTTTTTCAGGTCAAAACTTTGACATCCGATATCTCGGCTCTGGAAGGGTCTAGAGCCTCCATTTTTGCGCGCTGGTCGAAGTCTCGTGGCCCTCTGTCAGAATCCAAAGTTTCGAGAAGATCGGAGGGGGTCAAAATTTCGGCCAAAAACGACAGTGTTACCCCTTATGTTTTTTTTTCAGGTCAAAACTTTGACATCCGATATCTCGGCTCTGGAAGGGTCTAGAGCCTCCATTTTTGCGCGCTGGTCGAAGTCTCGTGGCCCTCTGTCAGAATCCAGAGTTTCGAGAAGATCGGAGGGGGTCAAAATTTCGGCCAAAAACGACAGTGTTACCCCTTATGTTTTTTTTCAGGTCAAAACTTTGACATCCGATATCTCGGCCCTGGAAGGGTCTAGAGCCTCCATTTTTGCGCGCTGGTCGAAGTCTCGTGGCCCTCTGTCAGAATCCAGAGTTTCGAGAAGATCGGAGGGGGTCAAAATTTCGGCCAAAAACGACAGTGTTACCCCTTATGTTTTTTTTTTCAGGTCAAAACTTTGACATCCGATATCTCGGCCCTGGAAGGGTCTAGAGCCTCCATTTTTGCGCGCTGGTCGAAGTCTCGTGGCCCTCTGTCAGAATCCAGAGTTTCGAGAAGATCGGAGGGGGTCAAAATTTCGGCCAAAAACGACAGTGTTACCCCTTATGTTTTTTTTTCAGGCCAAAACTTTGACATCCGATATCTCGGCTCTGGAAGGGTCTAGAGCCTCCATTTCTGCGCGCTGGTTGAAGTCTCATGGCCCTCTGTCAGAATCCAGAGTTTCGAGAAGATCGGAGGGGGTCAAAATTTCGGCCAAAAACGACAGTGTTACCCCTTATGTTTTTTTTCAGGTCAAAACTTTGACATCCGATATCTCGGCCCTGGAAGGGTCTAGAGCCTCCATTTTTGCGCGCTGGTCGAAGTCTCGTGGCCCTCTGTCAGAATCCAGAGTTTCGAGAAGATCGGAGGGGGTCAAAATTTCGGCCAAAAACGACAGTGTTACCCCTTATGTTTTTTTTTCAGGTCAAAACTTTGACATCCGATATCTCGGCCCTGGAAGGGTCTAGAGCCTCCATTTTTGCGCGCTGGTCGAAGTCTCGTGGCCCTCTGTCAGAATCCAGAGTTTCGAGAAGATCGGAGGGGGTCAAAATTTCGGCCAAAAACGACAGTGTTACCCCTTATGTTTTTTTTTCAGGTCAAAACTTTGACATCCGATATCTCGGCTCTGGAAGGGTCTAGAGCCTCCATTTTTGCGCGCTGGTCGAAGTCTCGTGGCCCTCTGTCAGAATCCAAAGTTTCGAGAAGATCGGAGGGGGTCAAAATTTCGGCCAAAAACGACAGTGTTACCCCTTATGTTTTTTTTTCAGGTCAAAACTTTGATATCCGATATCTCAGCTCTGGAAGGGTCTAGAGCCTCCATTTTTGCGCGCTGGTCGAAGTCTCGTGGCCCTCTGTCAGAATCCAGAGTTTCGAGAAGATCGGAGGGGGTCAAAATTTCGCCAAAAAACGACAGTGTTACCCCTTATGTTTTTTTTTCAGGTCAAAACTTTGACATCCGATATCTCGGCTCTGGAAGGGTCTAGAGCCTCCATTTTTGCGCGCTGGTTGAAGTCTCATGGCCCTCTGTCAGAATCCAGAGTTTCGAGAAGATCGGAGGGGGTCAAAATTTCGGCCAAAAACGACAGTGTTACCCCTTATGTTTTTTTTCAGGTCAAAACTTTGACATCCGATATCTCGGCCCTGGAAGGGTCTAGAGCCTCCATTTTTGCGCGCTGGTCGAAGTCTCGTGGCCCTCTGTCAGAATCCAGAGTTTCGAGAAGATCGGAGGGGGTCAAAATTTCGGCCAAAAACGACAGTGTTACCCCTTATGTTTTTTTTTCAGGTCAAAACTTTGACATCCGATATCTCGGCCCTGGAAGGGTCTAGAGCCTCCATTTTTGCGCGCTGGTCGAAGTCTCGTGGCCCTCTGTCAGAATCCAGAGTTTCGAGAAGATCGGAGGGGTCAAAATTTCGGCCAAAAAACGACAGTGTTACCCCTTATGTTTTTTTTTCAGGTCAAAACTTTGACATCCGATATCTCGGCTCTGGAAGGGTCTAGAGCCTCCATTTTGCGCGCTGGTCGAAGTCTCGTGGCCCTCTGTCAGAATCCAGAGTTTCGAGAAGATCGGAGGGGGTCAAAATTTCGGCAAAAACGACAGTGTTACCCCTTATGTTTTTTTTTCAGGTCAAAACTTTGACATCCGATATCTCGGCTCTGGAAGGGTCTAGAGCCTCCATTCTGCGCGCTGGTTGAAGTCTCATGGCCCTCTGTCAGAATCCAGAGTTTCGAGAAGATCGGAGGGGTCAAAATTTCGGCCAAAAATGACAGTGTTACCCCTTATGGTTTTTTTCAGGTCAAAACTTTGACATCCGATATCTCGGCCCTGGAAGGGTCTAGAGCCTCCATTTTTGCGCGCTGGTCGAAGGTCTCGTGGCCCTCTGTCAGAATCCAGAGTTTCGAGAAGATCGGAGGGGTCAAAATTTCGGCCAAAAACGACAGTGTTACCCTTATGTTTTTTTTTTTCAGGTCAAAACTTTGACATCCGATATCTCGGCCCTGAAGGGTCTAGAGCCTCCATTTTTGCGCGCTGGTCGAAGTCTCGTGGCCCTCTGTCAGAATCCAGAGTTTCGAGAAGATCGGAGGGGGTTCAAAATTTCGGCCAAAAACGACAGTGTTACCCCTTATGTTTTTTTTTTCAGGTCAAAACTTTGACATCCGATATCTCGGCTCTGGAAGGGTCTAGAGCCTCCATTTTTGCGCGCTGGTCGAAGTCTCGTGGCCCTCTGTCAGAATCCAGAGTTTCGAAAAGATCGGAGGGGGTCAAAATTTCGGCCAAAAACGACAGTGTTACCCTTATGTTTTTTTTTCAGGTCAAAACTTTGACATCCGATATCTCGGCTCTGGAAGGGTCTAGAGCCTCCATTTTTGCGCGCTGGTCGAAGTCTCGTGGCCCTCTGTCAGAATCCAGAGTTTCGAGAAGATCGGAGGGGGTCAAAATTTCGGCCAAAAACGACAGTGTTACCCCTTATGTTTTTTTCAGGTCAAAACTTTGACATCCGATATCTCGGCTCTGGAAGGGTCTAAAGCCTCCATTTTTGCGCGCTGGTCGAAGTCTCGTGGCCTCTGTCAGAATCCAGAGTTTCGAGAAGATCGGAGGGGGTCAAAATTTCGGCCAAAAACGACAGTGTTACCCCCTTATGTTTTTTTTCAGTCAAAACTTTGACATCCGATATCTCGGCCCTGAAGGGTCTAGAGCCTCCATTTTTGCGCGCTGGTCGAAGTCTCGTGGCCCTCTGTCAGAATCCAGAGTTTCGAGAGATCGGGGGGGTCAAAATTTCGGCCAAAAACGACAGTGTTACCCCTTATGTTTTTTTTTCAGGTCAAAACTTTGACATCCGATATCTCGGCTCTGGAAGGGTCTAGAGCCTCCATTTTTGCGCGCTGGTCGAAGTCTCGTGGCCCTCTGTCAGAATCCAGAGTTTCGAGAAGATCGGAGGGGGTCAAAATTTCGGCCAAAAACGACAGTGTTACCCCTTATGGTTTTTTTCAGGTCAAAACTTTGACATCCGATATCTCGGCTCTGGAAGGGTCTAAGCCTCCATTTTTGCGCGCTGGTCGAAGTCTCGTGGCCCTCTGTCAGAATCCAAGTTTCGAGAAGATCGGAGGGGGTCAAAATTTCGGCCAAAAACGACAGTGTTACCCCTTATGTTTTTTTTTCAGGTCAAAACTTTGACATCCGATATCTCGGCTCTGGAAGGGTCTAGAGCCTCCATTTTTGCGCGCTGGTCGAAGTCTCGTGGCCCTCTGTCAGAATCCAGAGTTTCGAGAAGATCGGAGGGGGTCAAAATTTCGGCCAAAAACGACAGTGTTACCCCTTATGTTTTTTTTTTCAGGTCAAAACTTTGACATCCGATATCTCGGCTCTGGAAGGGTCTAGAGCCTCCATTTTTGCGCGCTGGTCGAAGTCTCGTGGCCCTCTGTCAGAATCCAGAGTTTCGAGAAGATCGGAGGGGGTCAAAATTTCGGCCAAAAACGACAGTGTTACCCCTTATGTTTTTCTTTCAGGTCAAAACTTTGACATCCGATATCTCGGCTCTGGAAGGGTCTAGAGCCTCCATTTTTGCGCGCTGGTCGAAGTCTCGTGGCCCTCTGTCAGAATCAGAGTTTCGAGAAGATCGGAGGGGGTCAAAATTTCGGCCAAAACGACAGTGTTACCCCTTATGTTTTTTTTTCAGGTCAAAACTTTGACATCCGATATCTCGGCTCTGGAAGGGTCTAGAGCCTCCATTTTTGCGCGCTGGTCGAAGTCTCGTGGCCCTCTGTCAGAATCCAGAGTTTCGAGAAGATCGGAGGGGGTCAAAATTTCGGCCAAAAACGACAGTGTTACCCCTTATGTTTTTTTTTCAGGTCAAAACTTTGACATCCGATATCTCGGCTCTGGAAGGGTCTAGAGCCTCCATTTTTTGCGTGCTGGTCGAAGTCTCGTGGCCCTCTGTCAGAATCCAGAGTTTCGAGAAGATCGGAGGGGGTCAAAATTTCGGCCAAAAACGACAGTGTTACCCCTTATGTTTTTTTTTCTGGTCAAAACTTTGACATCCGATATCTCGGCTCTGGAAGGGTCTAGAGCCTCCATTTTTGCGCGCTGGTCGAAGTCTCGTGGCCCTCTGTCAGAATCCAGAGTTTCGAGAAGATCGGAGGGGGGTCAAAATTTCGGCCAAAAACGACAGTGTTACCCCTTATGTTTTTTTTTCAGGTCAAAACTTTGACATCCGATATCTCGGCCCTGGAAGGGTCTAGAGCCTCCATTTTTGCGCGCTGGTCGAAGTCTCGTGGCCCTCTGTCAGAATCCAGAGTTTCGAGAAGATTGGAGGGGGTCAAAATTTCGGCCAAAAACGACAGTGTTACCCCTTATGTTTTTTTTTCAGGTCAAAACTTTGACATCCGATATCTCGGCCCTGGAAGGGTCTAGAGCCTCCATTTTGCGCGCTGGTCGAAGTCTCGTGGCCCTCTGTCAGAATCCAGAGTTTCGAGAAGATCGGAGGGGGTCAAAATTTCGGCCAAAAACGACAGTGTTACCCTTATGTTTTTTTTTCAGGTCAAAACTTTGACATCCGATATCTCGGCCCTGGAAGGGTCTAGAGCCTCCATTTTTGCGCGCTGGTCGAAGTCTCGTGGCCCTCTGTCAGAATCCAGAGTTTCGAGAAGATCGGAGGGGTCAAAATTTCGGCCAAAAACGACAGTGTTACCCCTTATGTTTTTTTTTCAGGTCAAAACTTTGACATCCGATATCTCGGCTCTGGAAGGGTCTAGAGCCTCCATTTTTGCGCGCTGGTCGAAGTCTCGTGGCCCTCTGTCAGAATCCAGAGTTTCGAGAAGATCGGAGGGGGTCAAAATTTCGGCAAAAACGACAGTGTTACCCCTTATGTTTTTTTTTTCAGGTCAAAACTTTGACATCCGATATCTCGGCTCTGGAAGGGTCTAGAGCCTCCATTTTTGCGTGCTGGTCGAAGTCTCGTGGCCCTCTGTCAGAATCAGAGTTTCGAGAAGATCGAAGGGGGTCAAATTTCGGCCAAAAACGACAGTGTTACCCCTTATGTTTTTTTTTTCAGGTCAAAACTTTGACATCCGATATCTCGGCCCTGGAAGGGTCTAGAGCCTCCATTTTTGCGCGCTGGTCAAAGTCTCGTGGCCCTCTGTCAGAATCCAGAGTTTCGAGAAGATCGGAGGGGTCAAAATTTCGGCCAAAAACGACAGTGTTACCCCTTATGTTTTTTTTTCAGGTCAAAACTTTGACATCCGATATCTCGGCTCTGGAAGGGTCTAGAGCCTCCATTTTTGCGCGCTGGTCGAAGTCTCGTGGCCCTCTGTCAGAATCCAGAGTTTCGAGAAGATCGGAGGGGGTCAAAATTTCGGCCAAAAACGACAGTGTTACCCCTTATGTTTTTTTTTCAGGTCAAAACTTTGACATCCGATATCTCGGCTCTGGAAGGGTCTAGAGCCTCCATTTTTGCGCGCTGGTCGAAGTCTCGTGGCCCTCTGTCAGAATCCAGAGTTTCGAGAAGATCGGAGGGGTCAAAATTTCGGCCAAAACGACAGTGTTACCCCTTATGGTTTTTTTCAGGTCAAAACTTTGACATCCGATATCTCGGCTCTGGAAGGGTCTAAGCCTCCATTTTTGCGCGCTGGTCGAAGTCTCGTGGCCCTCTGTCAGAATCCAGAGTTCGAGAAGATCGGAGGGGTCAAAATTTCGGCCAAAAACGACAGTGTTACCCCTTATGTTTTTTTTTTCAGGTCAAAACTTTGACATCCGATATCTCGGCTCTGGAAGGGTCTAGAGCCTCCATTTTTGCGCGCTGGTCGAAGTCTCGTGGCCCTCTGTCAGAATCCAGAGTTCGAGAAGATCGGAGGGGGTCAAAATTTCGGCCAAAAACGACAGTGTTACCCCTTATGTTTTTTTTTTCAGGTCAAAACTTTGACATCCGATATCTCGCTCTGGAAGGGTCTAGAGCCTCCATTTTTGCGCGCTGGTCGAAGTCTCGTGGCCCTCTGTCAGAATCCAGAGTTTCGAGAAGATCGGAGGGGGTCAAATTTCGGCCAAAAACGACAGTGTTACCCCTTATGTTTTTCTTTCAGGTCAAAACTTTGACATCCGATATCTCGCTCTGGAAGGGTCTAGAGCCTCCATTTTGCGCGCTGGTCGAAGTCTCGTGGCCCTCTGTCAGAATCCAGAGTTTCGAGAAGATCGGAGGGGGTCAAATTTCGGCCAAAAACGACAGTGTTACCCCTTATGTTTTTTTTTTCAGGTCAAAACTTTGACATCCGATATCTCGGCTCTGGAAGGGTCTAGAGCCTCCATTTTGCGCGCTGGTCGAAGTCTCGTGGCCCTCTGTCAGAATCCAGAGTTTCGAGAAGATCGGAGGGGGTCAAAATTTCGGCCAAAAACGACAGTGTTTACCCCTTATGTTTTTTTTTCAGGTCAAAACTTTGACATCCGATATCTCGGCTCTGGAGGGTCTAGAGCCTCCATTTTTGCGCGCTGGTCGAAGTCTCGTGGCCCTCTGTCAGAATCCAGAGTTTCGAGAAGATCGGAGGGGTCAAAATTTCGGCCAAAACGACAGTGTTACCCCTTATGTTTTTTTTTCTGGTCAAAACTTTGACATCCGATATCTCGGCTCTGGAAGGGTCTAGAGCCTCCATTTTTGCGCGCTGGTCGAAGTCTCGTGGCCCTCTGTCAGAATCCAGAGTTTCGAGAAGATCGGAGGGGGTCAAAATTTCGGCCAAAAACGACAGTGTTACCCCTTATGTTTTTTTTTCAGGTCAAAACTTTGACATCCGATATCTCGGCTCTGGAAGGGTCTAGAGCCTCCATTTTTGCGCGCTGGTCGAAGTCTCGTGGCCCTCTGTCAGAATCCAGAGTTTCGAGAAGATCGGAGGGGGTCAAAATTTCGGCCAAAAACGACAGTGTTACCCCTTATGTTTTTTTTTTTCAGGTCAAAACTTTGACATCCGATATCTCGGCTCTGGAAGGGTCTAGAGCCTCCATTTTTGCGCGCTGGTCGAAGTCTCGTGGCCCTCTGTCAGAATCCAGAGTTTCGAGAAGATCGGAGGGGGTCAAAATTTCGGCCAAAAACGACAGTGTTACCCCTTATGTTTTTTTTTCAGGTCAAAACTTTGACATCCGATATCTCGGCTCTGGAAGGGTCTAGAGCCTCCATTTTTGCGCGCTGGTCGAAGTCTCGTGGCCCTCTGTCAGAATCCAGAGTTTCTAGAAGATCGGAGGGGGTCAAAATTTCGGCCAAAAACGACAGTGTTACCCCTTATGTTTTTTTTTTTCAGGTCAAAACTTTGACATCCGATATCTCGGCTCTGGAAGGGTCTAGAGCCTCCATTTTTGCGCGCTGGTCGAAGTCTCGTGGCCCTCTGTCAGAATCCAGAGTTTCGAGAAGATCGGAGGGGGTCAAAATTTCGGCCAAAAACGACAGTGTTACCCCTTATGTTTTTTTTTCAGGTCAAAACTTTGACATCCGATATCTCGGCTCTGGAAGGGTCTAGAGCCTCCATTTTTGCGCGCTGGTCGAAGTCTCGTGGCCCTCTGTCAGAATCCAGAGTTTCGAGAAGATCGGAGGGGGTCAAAATTTCGGCCAAAAACGACAGTGTTACCCCTTATGTTTTTTTTTCAGGTCAAAACTTTGACATCCGATATCTCGGCTCTGGAAGGGTCTAGAGCCTCCATTTTTGCGCGCTGGTCGAAGTCTCGTGGCCCTCTGTCAGAATCCAGAGTTTCGAGAAGATCGGAGGGGGTCAAAATTTCGGCCAAAAACGACAGTGTTACCCCTTATGTTTTTTTTTCAGGTCAAAACTTTGACATCCGATATCTCGGCTCTGGAAGGGTCTAGAGCCTCCATTTTTGCGCGCTGGTCGAAGTCTCGTGGCCCTCTGTCAGAATCCAGAGTTTCGAGAAGATCGGAGGGGGTCAAAATTTCGGCCAAAAACGACAGTGTTACCCTATGTTTTTTTTTTCAGGTCAAAACTTTGACATCCGATATCTCGGCCCTGGAAGGGTCTAGAGCCTCCATTTTTGCGCGCTGGTCGAAGTCTCGTGGCCCTCTGTCAGAATCCAGAGTTTCGAGAAGATCGGAGGGGGTCAAAATTTCGGCAAAAACGACAGTGTTACCCCTTATGTTTTTTTTTCAGGTCAAAACTTTGACATCCGATATCTCGGCTCTGGAAGGGTCTAGAGCCTCCATTTTTGCGCGCTGGTCGAAGTCTCGTGGCCTCTGTCAGAATCCAGAGTTTCGAGAAGATCGGAGGGGTCAAAATTTCGGCCAAAAACGACAGTGTTACCCCTTATGTTTTTTTTTTCAGGTCAAAACTTTGACATCCGATATCTCGGCTCTGGAAGGGTCTAGAGCCTCCATTTTTTGCGCGCTGGTCGAAGTCTCGTGGCCCTCTGTCAGAATCCAGAGTTTCGAGAAGATCGGAGGGGGTCAAAATTTCGGCCAAAAACGACAGTGTTACCCCTTATGTTTTTTTTTTCAGGTCAAAACTTTGACATCCGATATCTCGGCTCTGGAAGGGTCTAGAGCCTCCATTTTTGCGCGCTGGTCGAAGTCTCGTGGCCCTCTGTCAGAATCCAGAGTTTCGAGAAGATCGGAGGGGGTCAAAATTTCGGCCAAAAACGACAGTGTTACCCCTTATGTTTTTTTTTTCAGGTCAAAACTTTGACATCCGATATCTCGGCTCTGGAAGGGTCTAGAGCCTCCATTTTTGCGCGCTGGTCGAAGTCTCGTGGCCCTCTGTCAGAATCCAGAGTTTCGAGAAGATCGGAGGGGGTCAAAATTTCGGCCAAAAACGACAGTGTTACCCCTTATGTTTTTTTTTCAGGTCAAAACTTTGACATCCGATATCTCGGCTCTGGAAGGGTCTAGAGCCTCCATTTTTGCGCGCTGGTCGAAGTCTCGTGGCCCTCTGTCAGAATCCAGAGTTTCGAGAAGATCGGAGGGGGTCAAAATTTCGGCCAAAACGACAGTGTTACCCCTTATGTTTTTTTTTTCAGGTCAAAACTTTGACATCCGATATCTCGGCTCTGGAAGGGTCTAGAGCCTCCATTTTTGCGCGCTGGTCGAAAGTCTCGTGGCCCTCTGTCAGATCCAGAGTTTCGAGAAGATCGGAGGGGGTCAAAATTTCGGCCAAAAACGACAGTGTTACCCCTTATGTTTTTTTTTTCAGGTCAAAACTTTGACATCCGATATCTCGGCCCTGGAAGGGTCTAGAGCCTCCATTTTTGCGCGCTGGTCGAAGTCTCGTGGCCCTCTGTCAGAATCCAGAGTTTCGAGAAGATCGGAGGGGGTCAAAATTTCGGCCAAAAACGACAGTGTTACCCCTTATGTTTTTTTTTCAGGTCAAAACTTTGACATCCGATATCTCGGCCCTGGAAGGGTCTAGAGCCTCCATTTTTGCGCGCTGGTCGAAGTCCTCGTGGCCCTCTGTCAGAATCCAGAGTTTCGAGAAGATCGGAGGGGGTCAAAATTTCGGCCAAAAACGACAGTGTTACCCCTTATGTTTTTTTTTCAGGTCAAAACTTTGACATCCGATATCTCGGCCCTGGAAGGGTCTAGAGCCTCCATTTTTGCGCGCTGGTCGAAGTCTCGTGGCCCTCTGTCAGAATCCAGAGTTTCGAGAAGATCGGAGGGGGTCAAAATTTCGGCCAAAAACGACAGTGTTACCCCTTATGTTTTTTTTTTCAGGTCAAAACTTTGACATCCGATATCTCGGCTCTGGAAGGTCTAGAGCCTCCATTTTTGCGCGCTGGTCGAAGTCTCGTGGCCCTCTGTCAGAATCCAGAGTTTCGAGAAGATCGGAGGGGGTCAAAATTTCGGCCAAAAACGACAGTGTTACCCCTTATGTTTTTTTTTTCAGGTCAAAACTTTGACATCCGATATCTCGGCCCTGGAAGGGTCTAGAGCCCTCCATTTTTGCGCGCTGGTCGAAGTCTCGTGGCCCTCTGTCAGAATCCAGAGTTTCGAGAAGATCGGAGGGGGTCAAAATTTCGGCCAAAAACGACAGTGTTACCCCTTATGTTTTTTTTTCAGGTCAAAACTTTGACATCCGATATCTCGCCTGGAAGGGTCTAGAGCCTCCATTTTGCGCGCTGGTCGAAGTCTCGTGGCCCTCTGTCAGAATCCAGAGTTTCGAGAAGATCGGAGGGGGTCAAAATTTCGGCAAAACGACAGTGTTACCCCTTATGTTTTTTTTTTCAGGTCAAAACTTTGACATCCGATATCTCGGCTCTGGAAGGGTCTAGAGCTCCATTTTTGCGCGCTGGTCGAAGTCTCGTGGCCTCTGTCAGAATCCAGAGTTTCGAGAAGATCGGAGGGGGTCAAAATTCGGCCAAAAACGACAGTGTTACCCCTTATGTTTTTTTTTTCAGGTCAAAACTTTGACATCCGATATCTCGGCTCTGGAAGGGTCTAGAGCCTCCATTTTGCGCGCTGGTCGAAGTCTCGTGGCCCTCTGTCAGAATCCAGAGTTTCGAGAAGATCGGAGGGGGTCAAAATTTCGGCCAAAAACGACAGTGTTACCCCTTATGTTTTTTTTCAGGTCAAAACTTTGACATCCGATATCTCGGCTCTGGAAGGGTCTAGAGCCTCCATTTTTGCGCGCTGGTCGAAGTCTCGTGGCCCTCTGTCAGAATCCAGAGTTTCGAGAAGATCGGAGGGGTCAAAATTTCGGCCAAAAACGACAGTGTTACCCTTATGTTTTTTTTTTCAGGTCAAAACTTTGACATCCGATATCTCGCTCTGGAAGGGTCTAGAGCCTCCATTTTTGCGCGCTGGTCGAAGGTCTCGTGGGCCCTCTGTCAGAATCCAGAGTTTCGAGAAGATCGGAGGGGGTCAAAATTTCGGCCAAAAACGACAGTGTTACCCCTTATGTTTTTTTTTTCAGGTCAAAACTTTGACATCCGATATCTCGGCTCTGGAAGGGTCTAGAGCCTCCATTTTTGCGCGCTGGTCGAAGTCTCGTGGCCCTCTGTCAGAATCCAGAGTTTCGAGAAGATCGGAGGGGGTCAAAATTTCGGCCAAAAACGACAGTGTTACCCTTATGTTTTTTTTTTCAGGTCAAAACTTTGACATCCGATATCTCGCTCTGGAAGGGTCTAGAGCCTCCATTTTTGCGCGCTGGTCGAAGTCTCGTGGCCCTCTGTCAGAATCCAGAGTTTCGAGAAGATCGGAGGGGGTCAAAATTTCGGCCAAAAACGACAGTGTTACCCCTTATGTTTTTTTTTCAGGTCAAAACTTTGACATCCGATATCTCGGCTCTGGAAGGGTCTAGAGCCTCCATTTTTGCGCGCTGGTCGAAGTCTCGTGGCCTCTGTCAGAATCCAGAGTTTCGAGAAGATCGGAGGGGTCAAAATTTCGGCAAAAACGACAGTGTTACCCTTATGTTTTTTTTTCAGGTCAAAACTTTGACATCCGATATCTCGGCTCTGGAAGGGTCTAGAGCCTCCATTTTTGCGCGCTGGTCGAAGTCTCGTGGCCCTCTGTCAGAATCCAGAGTTTCGAGAAGATCGGAGGGGGTCAAATTTCGGCAAAAACGACAGTGTTACCCCTTATGTTTTTTTTTCTGGTCAAAACTTTGACATCCGATATCTCGGCTCTGGAAGGGTCTAGAGCCTCCATTTTTGCGCGCTGGTCGAAGTCTCGTGGCCCTCTGTCAGAATCCAGAGTTTCGAGAAGATCGGAGGGGGTCAAAATTTCGGCCAAAAACGACAGTGTTAACCCCTTATGTTTTTTTTTTCAGGTCAAAACTTTGACATCCGATATCTCGGCTCTGGAAGGGTCTAGAGCCTCCATTTTTGCGCGCTGGTCGAAGTCTCGTGGCCCTCTGTCAGAATCCAGAGTTCGAGAAGATCGGAGGGGGTCAAAATTTCGGCCAAAAACGACAGTGTTACACCTTATGTTTTTTTTTTTTCAGGTCAAAACTTTGACATCCGATATCTCGGCTCTGGAAGGGTCTAGAGCCTCCATTTTTGCGCGCTGGTCGAAGTCTCGTGGCCCTCTGTCAGAATCCAGAGTTTCGAGAAGATCGGAGGGGGTCAAAATTTCGGCAAAAACGACAGTGTTACCCCTTATGTTTTTTTTTTCAGGTCAAACTTTGACATCCGATTCTCGGCTCTGGAAGGGTCTAGAGCCTCCATTTTTGCGCGCTGGTCGAAGTCTCGTGGCCCTCTGTCAGAATCCAGAGTTTCTAGAAGATCGGAGGGGGTCAAAATTTCGGCCAAAAACGACAGTGTTACCCCTTATGTTTTTTTTTTTCAGGTCAAAACTTTGACATCCGATATCTCGGCTCTGGAAGGGTCTAGAGCCTCCATTTTTGCGCGCTGGTCGAAGTCTCGTGGCCCTCTGTCAGAATCCAGAGTTTCAAGAAGATCGGAGGGGGTCAAAAATTTCGGCCAAAAAAGACAGTGTTACCCCTTATGTTTTTTTTTCAGGTCAAAACTTTGACATCCGATATCTCGGCTCTGGAAGGGTCTAGAGCCTCCATTTTTGCGCGCTGGTCGAAGTCTCGTGGCCCTCTGTCAGAATCCAGAGTTTCGAGAAGATCGGAGGGGGTCAAAATTTCGGCCAAAAACGACAGTGTTACCCCTTATGTTTTTTTTTCAGGTCAAAACTTTGACATCCGATATCTCGGCTCTGGAAGGGTCTAGAGCCTCCATTTTTGCGCGCTGGTCGAAGTCTCGTGGCCCTCTGTCAGAATCCAGAGTTTCGAGAAGATCGGAGGGGGTCAAATTTCGGCCAAAAACGACAGTGTTACCCCTTATGTTTTTTTTTTCAGGTCAAAACTTTGACATCCGATATCTCGGCTCTGGAAGGGTCTAGAGCCTCCATTTTGCGCGCTGGTTGAAGTCTCATGGCCCTCTGTCAGAATCCAGAGTTTCGAGAAGATCGGAGGGGGTCAAAATTTCGGCCAAAAACGACAGTGTTACCCCTTATGTTTTTTTTTTTCAGGTCAAAACTTTGACATCCGATATCTCGGCCCTGGAAGGGTCTAGAGCCTCCATTTTTGCGCGCGTGGTCGAAGTCTCGTGGCCCTCTGTCAGAATCCAGAGTTTCGAGAAGATCGGAGGGGGTCAAAATTTCGGCCAAAAACGACAGTGTTACCCTTATGTTTTTTTTTTCAGGTCAAAACTTTGACATCCGATATCTCGGCCCTGGAAGGGTCTAGAGCCTCCATTTTTGCGCGCTGGTCGAAGTCTCGTGGCCCTCTGTCAGAATCCAGAGTTTCGAGAAGATCGGAGGGGGTCAAAATTTCGGCCAAAAACGACAGTGTTACCCCTTGTGTTTTTTTTTTTCAGGTCAAAACTTTGACATCCGATATCTCGGCTCTGGAAGGGTCTAGAGCCTCCATTTTTGCGCGCTGGTCGAAGTCTCGTGGCCCTCTGTCAGAATCCAGAGTTTCGAGAAGATCGGAGGGGGTCAAAATTTCGGCAAAAACGACAGTGTTACCCCTTATGTTTTTTTTTTTCAGGTCAAAACTTTGACATCCGATATCTCGGCTCTGGAAGGGTCTAGAGCCTCCATTTTTGCGCGCTGGTCGAAGTCTCGTGGCCCACTGTCAGAATCCAGAGTTTCGAGAAGATCGGAGGGGTCAAAATTTCGGCCAAAAACGACAGTGTTACCCCTTATGTTTTTTTTTCAGGTCAAAACTTTGACATCCGATATCTCGGCTCTGGAAGGGTCTAGAGCCTCCATTTTTGCGCGCTGGTCGAAGTCTCGTGGCCCACTGTCAGAATCCAGAGTTTCGAGAAGATCGGAGGGGTCAAAATTTTGGCCAAAAAACGACAGTGTTACCCCTTATGTTTTTTTTTCAGGTCAAAACTTTGACATCGATATCTCGGCTCTGGAAGGGTCTAGAGCCTCATTTTTGCGCGCTCGGTCGAAGTCTCGTGGCCCTCTGTCGGAATCCAGAGTTTCGAGAAGATCGGAGGGGGTCAAAATTTCGGCCAAAAACGACAGTGTTACCCCTTATGTTTTTTTTTTCAGGTCAAAACTTTGACATCCGATATCTCGGCTCTGGAAGGGTCTAGAGCCTCCATTTTTTGCGCGCTGGTCGAAGTCTCGTGCCCTCTGTCAGAATCCAGAGTTTCGAGAAGATCGGAGGGGGTCAAAATTTCGCAAAAACGACAGTGTTACCCTTATGTTTTTTTTTTCAGGTCAAACTTTGACATCCGATATCACGGCTCTGGAAGGGACTAGAGCCTCCATTTTTGCGCGCTGGTCGAAGTCTCGTGGCCCTCTGTCAGAATCCAGAGTTTCGAGAAGATCGGAGGGGTCAAATTTCGGCCAAAAACGTCGTTTGAATTCTGACAGAGGGCCACGAGACTTCGACCAGCGCGCAAAAATGGAGGCTCTAGACCCTTCCAGAGCCGAGATATCGGATGTCAAAGTTTTGACCAGAAAAAAAACATAAGGGGTAACACTGTCGTTTTTGGCCGAAATTTTGACCCCTCCGATCTTCTCGAAACTCTGGATTCTGACAGAGGGGCCACGAGACTTCGACCAGCGCGCAAAAATGGAGGCTCTAGACCCTTCCAGGGCCGAGATATCGGATGTCAAAGTTTGACCTGAAAAAAAAAACATAAGGGGTAACACTGTCGTTTTTTGGCCGAAATTTTGACCCCCTCCGATCTTCTCGAAACTCTGGATTCTGACAGAGGGCCACGAGACTTCGACCAGCGCGCAAAAATGAGGCTCTAGACCCTTCCAGAGCCGAGATATCGGATGTCAAAGTTTTGACCTGAAAAAAAAACATAAGGGGTAACACTGTCGTTTTTGGCCGAAATTTTGACCCCCTCCGATCTTCTCGAAACTCTGGATTCTGACAGAGGGCCACGAGACTTCGACCAGCGCGCAAAATGGAGGCTCTAGACCCTTCCAGAGCCGAGATATCGGATGTCAAAGTTTTGACCTGAAAAAAAAACATAAGGGGTAACACTGTCGTTTTTGGCCAAAATTTTGACCCCTCCGATCTTCTCGAAACTCTGGATTCTGACAGAGGGCCACGAGACTTCGACCAGCGCGCAAAAATGGAGGCTCTAGACCCTTCCAGAGCCGAGATATCGGATGTCAAAGTTTTGACCTGAAAAAAAAACATAAGGGGTAACACTGTCGTTTTTGGCCGAAATTTTGACCCCCTCCGATCTTCTCGAAACTCTGGATTCTGACAGAGGGCCACGAGACTTCGACCAGCGCGCAAAAAA